>PISX010008327.1:0-82798 GCA_004024625.1 Mellivora capensis | reverse complement strand
CAAGACAGCATGGTACTGGCATCAAAACAGACACATAGACCAATGGAACAGAGTAGAAAGCCCAGATATGGACCCTCAACTCTATGGTCAAATAATTTTCGACAAAGCAGGAAAAAATATACAGTGGAAAAAAGACAGTCTCTTCAATAAATGGTGCTGGGAAAATTGGACAGCTATATGTAGAAGAATGAAACTGGACTATTCTCTTACACCGTATACAAAGATAATTTGAATATTCAACACAACATTAAGGGATAGCTTTCTTCACTTGCTACCCACATGAAACTGATTGATGATATCCTTATTGTTGTGCCCTAAATGGTTTAAAGTGTTACTTTCACAGGTAAACATGCTCTGATCAGTTCAAGGTACATTTTATTATTCGACTTGAAGAGAAAATGTTTTCAACATAAATAATACAAAATTTAATAAAACCATACCAATTAGATATTGTACTTAAGGAAAGTGTCTTTGAATGATACATTTTTAAGAAAGCCTGGGAACTATGGTGATATACCTCATAGAAATGGATTCATACAATGTTTTGTAAACTTGTAACACTTTGTAAATTTTGGAGCAAAAGCTTTAGTATCTAATTTTTTTTATGTTTATGTCATAAAAGTTTTCTTTATATTTATGTCAGGAAACAATTAGAAATCATGATTTCTCTGAGATCTTTTCAGTCTCCTATATATTCTGATTTCTTAGTAGCTTTTTTTCCCCTTAGCATGTATCATTGACTAGAAGCCTGAAGTACTCATATAAAAAAATAAATATTGCTTGTAGACATGCAGATGATTTCAAATATTTCTGCACTTCACGGTGAATTGCTCATTCACCTGAGTGTTTAACAGTGTCAATGTGCTCAACATTATCATATTTAATTGAATAGTTCAACAAGATAATATGCCAGGGCACACACCATCCTGTGAAATCATTCAATGCATTATGCTCACTATAAATAAAGCAACACTTAAATGTAATACAGGGGACTTAGAGGAAATTATACCAAAAAAGAGTGGAAGATAAGAAATAGAGGGAATGTTGAGAGGAAAGAAAGGAAGGTGGATGGATGTCTTAGAAGAGATTTCTGAAAACTAATAACACCAATTCTAAAACCTCATTTTATTGAATGACACTGAGTAAAGAGAGAGAGAAAGAGAGAGAGTATATGTTTGAATACTATGAACACAGCAAATTAGCATTGTTTCTAATGCTCTGACCTAGACCAAGGTTGGTATATAAACATTCTGCAAAAGACCAGATAGCAACAATCACATGGCTTTGGGAGCCATATAAAAGCATCCATAGATAATACATAAACAAATGAGTGTCTCATTTGTTCCAGCAAAACTTGATATACAAAACAAATATTTGGCCACAGTCAGTTCATAGCCTTATATCACTGATTCCTGATCTAGATAGTAAAGTCAACTCATCCTTAAGCTTGAATGGTCTAAAATGTCATGGAAAACAGTCAGGTCTTTCATTTTATTAGGGATCCAGTGACATCATTAGAGGTCATTTTTTTCCTTCCACGGAGTGACTTGAAGCACATAGGACATCAGCTTCATGTAACTGCTTTCTGTTTACTATCACTTCTGAATGATTTCAAGACTGCCAATCTTTAGATATTTTGCATATTCTAATTCTATTTTCATGTCTAGATATTTCTTAACATTCATTGTAGGAAAGAAGCTTAAAGATTCACCAATACAAATTTTATTTCTTCCTAGTACACTGAATACCTCTTTATCAAGTAAAGTATGTAAAAGTTTTAAAGGAAATGTTGAAAAAGAAAAACAAAGCGGGAGGCATCATGTTGCCTGATTTCAACCTTTATTACAAAGCTGTGATTGCCAAGACAGCATGGTACTGGCACAAAAACCAGACACATAGACCAATGGAACAGAGTAGAGAGCCAGATACAGACCCTCAACTCTATGGTCAAATAATATTCAACAAAGCAGGAAAAAAATATACAGTGAACAAAAGTCTCTTCAATAAATGGTGCTGGGAAAATTGGACAGCTATATACAGAAGAATGAAATTCGACCATTCTTTTACACCATATACAAAGATAAACTTGAAATGGATAAAAGGCCTCAATGTGAGACAGGAGTCCATCGAAATCCTAAGGAGAACATAGGCAGTAAACTCTTTGACATCAGCCACAGCAACTTCTTTTAAAACACATCTTCAAGGGCACCTGGGTGGCTCAGTGGGTTAAAGACTCTGCCTTCGGCTTGGGCCATGATCCCAGGGTCCTGTGATCGAGCCCAACATCGGGCTCTCTGCTCAGTGGGAGGCCTACTTCTCTTCCTCTCTCTCTCCCTGCCTCTTTGCCTACTTGTGATCTCTGTCTGTCAAATAAATAAATTAAATCTTAAAAAAGAAATCTCCAAAGGCAAGGGAAACAAAAGTGAAAATGAACTTTTGGGACTTTATCAAGATAAAAAGCTTCTGCACAGCAAAGGAAACAGTCAACAAAACAAAAGAGACAAGCCACTATATGGGAGAAAGTATTTGCAAATGACACTACATACAAAGGGTTGATATCCAAGATCTATAAAGAACTTCTGAAACTCAACACCCCAAAAACAGATAAGTCAAAAAATGGGCAGAAGACATGAACAGACACTTCTCCAAAGAAGACATGCAAATGGCTAGCAGACATATGAAAAAATGTTCATCGTCATTAGCCATCAGGGAGATTCAAATCAACACCACATTGATTTACCACCTTACAGCAGTTAGAATGGGCCAAAATTAACAAGGCAAAAAACAACAAATGTCAGAGAGGATGTGGAGAAAGGGGAACTCTCTTATACTGTTGGTGGCAATGCAAGCTGGTGCAGCCACTTTGGAAAACAGTGTGAAGGTTCCTCAAAAAATTAAAAAATAGAGCTACCCTATGATATGGCAATTGCACTACTGGGTATTTAACCCAAAGATATAGATGTAATGAAAATAAGAGCCATACACACTCCAATGTTCATAGCAGCAATGTCCACAATAGTGAAGCTGTGGAAAGAGCTGAGATACCTTTCAACAGATGAATGGATAAAGAAAATGTGGTTCATATATGCAATGGAATATTACTCAGCCATCAGAAATGATGAATACCCAACTTTTGCATCAACATGGGTGGGACTGGAGGAGATTATGCTGAGTTAAATAAGTCAAGCAGAGAAAGTCAATTATCATATGGTTTCACTTACTTGTGGAACATAAGGAATAGCATGGAAGACATTAGGAGAAGGAAGGGAAAAATGAAGGGGGGAAACTGGAGAAGGAGATGAACCATGAGGGACTGTGGACTCCAAGAAACAAACTGATGGTTTTAGAGGGGAGGGGGTTGTGGAAACGAGTTTGCCTGGTGATGGATGTTAAGGAGGGCACATATTGCATGGAGCACTGGGTATTACACATAAACAATGAATTTTGGAACCCTACATCAAAAACTGATGATGTACTGCATGGTGACTAACACAACATAATAAAAAACTGCAAATGAAAATTTCAAGTAATAAAAAAGTAACATAATGTGTCAGGTTTTCTTAGGATATGTTTTAAAATTTCAAGTTATGCAAATGTATCTAATTCCATTATTAAAATTATTAAGATAATATATTACAGAATGACATCAGGATTATCTTTCTCTGTTCTATTCATTCTTTGGATACCGATCTAGAACAATATTTCTAATATTGTCAAATTTCCTGACTTTTACTAGACTGTGAGTCATAATAACAGCATCTCCATGCTTCTGACTCCAGGGAATAAGATAGGTGCTCCTACAGATGCTTCCCAAAGCTGCTCAAAGTTGGCAAAAGTCCTGAGGGACCAGGTTTGCATTCCAAATTTTCATTGGCTAACTGTGTGATCTCAAATAGATTATTTTATATCTCTGAATTTAATTTTCCAGAGATGTAAAATAATGACATAATACCCAACACAGATGACTGTTATGAAGGTTAAGTAAGAAAAGTAAGTATCTTTTTCCACAGTTGGAATCAAATATATGTTAATTCCCTTTCCTTCTTTCCCTATTTTAAATGGATGCTTTTTAGAGTGTAAAAAATCAGAAATTATTTTTAACCAAGGGATCAAATTTTTATTGTACTTAATCAGAGGGGCAATGGCCTAATTGGGAATTTACTTTGAAAAGTGTGGTTAAAAATTATGACTATAGATTTATCTTGTATTTTATAAAATAAATTTAATTCTATAAATACAATGATTTGCTAATTCCTAGACCAAAAGAAAGAATTGTGTTAATGGAAAGGAAGGTATATAACTATTTTGGATAAAATATATCATAATGTGATATGATATATACATGAAATCATTTAAAATTTTTAGCTCAAAGTATTATTTTTCAAAAGAAATCACAGAAAATTTAAAGCAAAAAAGTCCCTCAAAATAGATAAATAATGGACAAAGGTTAAGAAAACAAAGAACCACGTGCTGTTTAACAAATTATAGCATGCACCTCTATTTCAGATATTCCACATGCCCTATTTTGCCTTGTAACCAAATTTTCTTAATTGCAACAGTAAAATGTTAGATAAACTATGGTGTATTTGAAAAAGAAAAATAAAACTTTCTAAATGTTAGGTAGAAATAGTTTGATTGATGTCATTACATCTGAATTGTAAGAGCAGCCATTTGGAACAATTTTATTGCTGAATTGTCTTTGGAAGATATTAAAAAGGATTGGGAAAATATATGCAATGATGTCTCTATAATTGGCCTTGGAAATTCACATTTGGCTATAGTGATATGAACCATGATTAACCTTAATAATATAATTACAAGTAACTAAAATATAACACATAGCTTTTTCAGAATAATTAATTTATACTTCAGTATTTAAAAATGGGCTTTTTTGGACCTAGTAGCAAGCATGCAATATTTCTTAATGAATTTTAAAAATTGGCATGATTGTTTAAAAGTAACAGGATAATTATAGAAGTTGAAAATATAAAGTTGAGAGACGCCTGGGTGGCTCAGTTGGTTAAGCGGCTGCCTTCGGCTCAGGTCATGGTCCCAGCGTCCTGAGATTGAGTCCCACATCGGGCTCCTTGCTCAGCAGGGAGCCTGCTTCTCCCTCTGCCTCTGCCTGCCACTCTGTCTGCCTGTGCTCGCTTGCTCTCTCTCCCTCTCTCTGACAAATAAATAAATTTTTAAAAAATTAAAAAAAAAGAATTAAAAAAAATTAAAAAAAAAGAAAATATAAAGTTGAAAGTTACGGTATAGATATGAAGCAAAGTAGTTATAGTTTTTGTTTAAGTCTTGGATTCGTAACCTCACACATATGATTAAAAGTGATACAATGTAGGGGCGCCTGGGTGGCTCAGTGGGTTAAAGCCTCTGCCTTTGGCTCAGGTCATGATCCCAGGGTCCTGGCATCGAGCTCTGCATTGGGCTCTCTGCTCAGCAGGGAGCCTGCTTCCCCCTCTCTCTCTGCCTGCCTCTCTGCCTACCTGTGACCTCTCTCTCTGTGTCAAATAAGTAAAAAATATCTTTAAAAATTAAAAAAAAAGTAATACAATGTATGTTCCATTCCCCTTGGACTTATTCTTCTACATTTTTTTTTCTTCTTAGTGCATGCAATAACACATAAATTTTGACACATTCTGAATAGACCAAGGGACTACTTGCTGTCATAATGAATAGTTTGTTACCTAAAGTTAGAGTATTTTTTAGACATTAAATCAGTCCTCCCTTAATGAATTGGAAATTCAATTAGAGTGAAATGAACAAGTTTGGTGACCCTTTCTATGATTACATCTTGCATATAAATGTATCTGAATCATAAATGACTATCATTTTTCTAAACAAGTGAGTATGTCAGGCAACTACTGCCCACTTACTTAAGTTAAATTAGTACCACATAAGCATTTTTATAAAATATGTAAATAGAACAAAACCTCTAGTTTAAAATATAAATGAAATCAGTGGAAACCTATGCTTTTTAATATGTATAAACCATGTGATCATGAATCAAGTTGAACAAGATCTTACAAATACAAATGTATAACTTGCAGGAAGCATCTAAAATTTTTTTAAAGTTCTTTTATTTATTTATCTGACAGACAGAGATCACAAGTAGGCAGAGAGGCAGGCAGAGAGAGAGAAAGAGGGGGACGCAGGCTCCCCGCTGAGCAGAGAGCCCAAAGCAGGGCTTGATCCTAGGACCCTGGGATCATGACCTGAGCCAGAGGCAGGAGGCTTTAACCCACTGAGCCACCCAGGCACCCTTGGAAGTATCTAAAATTATACAAGGATTCTTATAGAGGCATTAAAATAATGTACCACAGTATATTATTTAAGAGGTCTCAAATTTTCAATAAAATTCTGGACTCTAAAATGGAGGAAAATTTTTAGCTAATCATTATCATTGTCCAAGGTTAAATCTGTTTTCTGATGAAAATTCATGCATACATATTACTGGGATAAGAATAAAAAATAGTATTATTTTTGTTACTTGGTAAAACTCAAGATAACCTTGAATTAGGAGATTCATAAATAAAATGTGAGGAGAATGTATAAGGAACTATCCTATATTGAATATGGCCTAGATTGGAGATAAGCAAAGTTCATCGCTATCTCAGAATAGTTCTGGGGCTTAAATCAGATAGTTGAAATATAGCTTCCAAGAAAAAAAATTTATAAAAGGAATTATTCAGCAGTCTATAAACAATTCAGGCCACCATACTGAAATCATGTCCATCCAGTGTAAACCAGTTAGTTACTGGTCAGCACCAAGAAGACTGATCAAACCTGGCATTTCTCTGCCTGATCAGTCCTGTGGATACAGCCCTTACACAATTCCAACAGAAAACCCTCTATGGCAAAAACAAACTTATCAATACAAGTTATCAAATCAAAATACAATTCAGTATTCTATTCCAAGAATCTTTCGGATTTAATTCCTCACTGTTGTTACAGAATGCAGAACTGCATTATTGAACATTTTTTAATGCACTGTAGTTTATATATAAGAATGTTTTCTCTGTTGGGAATAAATGGTTATTTTAAATGTCAGAACTTTATTGTCCATTGATTATAGAGGTCTATATTCCTCAATATTGCAGCCTCCATTATTCTGTAAACAATCGCTTTTTTTTTTAACCCCTGTACTATTTAAAGAAATAGCTTAAAATTCTTGGGATATTCTGAAAAACAAATGTGAAAAAAATATAGGACAATTTAGTAGTAACTTATAATTGGAAACTATGCATACTGTAGCCTCTTTTGAAATATAAGCTTTTTGAGGGTAGGACTATGTGCTTTAAATAACAGCATATATTTGTATTTATATGAAACAAAATGATTAGTATTTTTAATATGTTTTTTGCTTATTTATATATATGAAATATAGGTATATAGTTTCATGTTTATATCTTCCTACTTATTATGAATGTTGACTTTAGAACCAATACATTTCTGTGTCAAATAAGCACAGATGACACTTCGGTCTGTTTCACATTCCCATGGGCCTTATGATGGCTTTCTGCATGGCACATAATGGTCTCTGTGACATTCAGGCTTGGATGTCATCCAACTTTTTAAAGCTAAATGTAGACAAGACTAAATTATTACTCATAGGGTCTCCTCAACATCAATCTTTATATTTCTCTTTAGTTCCTCCCTCTGACATCTAGTATATCCTCCTCAATGTCTCAGGGCTCATAATACTGAACTGATTTTAGATTCTGAGCTTTGTTTTTGATGTCCATATTAATCAGATTGCAAAGTCATCTTATTATCATCCTAGGATCCTTTCTAGGATGTATCTCACTGAGTCTCCAAGGGACAGAAAAACCTTCAGATGTGCTTCCATTATTTCTTGCCAGGATTACCGTAATTCATTATGTTCTGGTTTACCTGTCACCTTTATTCTTAGCTGCATAAAGCTAGTGCAGACTCTGGTAATGTGTAAAGGCATACAAAACCTAGAATACCTGATCACATTACTTCAGTAAGGAGGAAATTCAGCTTGCCTCTAGGAAATCTACCGACCGTGTTTAAGCCTTTATTCCATACAAACATAATAGGTTTCTGAACTATAGTCAAGTGACTTGCTATCACTAATTGCTATTTTTCCTTAGGAAAAGTGCCAAGTATTGAAAGTACTCATTTCCAAAAGCAAGTTTACCACATAGAAAATATAATAGTTATGATTCTGAAGGGATGAATAATGAACACTTTTTAAATTGATTCCCATTTTTTATGAACTTGGGAGAGCTTATTATATAAAAGAATCTTGTTAAAAATCACATATTATTTTGTAGTGCAAATAATCACTCCTATGTTTATTTATGTTGTAAATTTAAATGTTAGTGTTAAGGTATTAGGTTTAACAAGGCAAGGAGCACCTGTATTGATGCTGTAAAAAGAAAAAATCACCCCTGTTTCATGATTCTGGGTCATGATAAAGTGCTAAAGAAGAGTTAGCAATGAAGGGACAAATTTATAAGGTTTTTTCTTATCTAGCCACTCAACAGAAATTGACAAAACTGAACAATAAAATATATATACATTCTATTTCAGATGTGATCAACTTATATATAGTATTTACATTTCTTCATTCTGAGACTTATTTCATCTTATTATTATCCTTCATCCATGGTACACCATTCCATCATTGAAAGATCATTAGACATCTCTTTTTGTGACTGAAGGGCTTTACTTACTTTATCTTCTATGTCAAAGCTGACTTTGAAAGTTCTTGAATGTGATAAGAAGGTCTTCCTCCAAATCAAATCCATAACAGATATACAAATTGAAAAGACATAAGACATCTTATAATCTCTCCATGTCCATATTCCTTACCTATTTCTTATGTTTATAAATTCTATTGAAGGCACCTGCTATGGTAGACTTGCAATATTATATCAATATAGGCATGTTGTTATGCAACATTGCAATTAGTCTGTCAAAAACACTTCCTCAGGTAATAAATATGAAAAATGGCAAAACTTCTCAGAATCATCACTTGTTTTAGGAACTGGAATACTAAAGGGAAACAAAAAGCAAATGCATATCCTCACTAATGTTCAGGATGGATGGTGAGGGGCCAGGGATGATGTTGAGGATAAGAAAATTTTTGAAACTAAAATCTTCCTTGAGATAAAAGATGGTGAGCTCTCCTTGAAAATCAGTGGTGACATATTATCTAAAAACACTACCTGTTATCCAATTTTTGGAATTAACTAAGTAGCATGTAGGCAGCAATCTTTGGGAAATTGACCCTTTATAAAATTGTATTTTATCAAAAAAAGGTAAAAAGCTTCTGTAAGAGTAATAATAAGCAGTGTCCTCAAGTAATGGAAATCTTATCCTTCATAGTCTTAAAACCAGGATCAATCTCTCCTCTTATTAATAGCTCCCTTCTTCAATTAGTTCCCTTGCAATCTCCAAAAAAATAACAAAATAGTAAAAGCAGAGGCTGCATCATTCTTCATTATGAACTTTTTTCCTCTATGAGGTCCTCCATCTTCCACAACATCCACACCATTGGCAGCAAATTTTTCATATTTCCAAATTTCAGTTGATCATAAATACTTTTCCCCCATTCTACATGTGTCAGAAACATACCTACTAAGATGTTTTGAAATTCCACACACTGAAAAGGATTCCAAGTAAAAGGACTGAAAGCTTTCTTTTCCTAAGACATCAGGAAAAACTAGAAATCCTTATGTTGCAAATAAATTTATAATGTACATTCATTCATTTCTTCATTTATTAATAAAGCACTATTTATTAATAGAATATCTATAAGACAACCAGGTACATTTTTAAAGGGCCATCAAAGTAGAATCAACAAAAATGTGAGAAAAATTCTAACATTTACCATGTTATTTATTTAAAATTGTCATCATGATAAAGATCAGATTTTTGTTATACTTCAAACTTATTTTGTAGTTTCTTATATTTTAAATAATATTTGGTGGAGGAGAGTCCTACCCTCTTATCAATGCTCAGGGCCTCTGCAGTCTTTGTCTAGACTTGTAGACACCATGACAGGAAGTGGCATAATACCGTGAATCAGATAGATGAGGTCCGTGTCCTCAAGAACATTGAAAAAAAAAAAAAAGACAATTACAGATTGTGATAAATGCCATCAAATAATAATAGAAGATGAGGAACCTGCCTTAGATCCAGTGGTTACAAAGTCCTCTCTGAAAACAAAATGTAAGCTGATAATGAATGGGTGATAATAAACTATTCTTACAGAGGGATGGACAATAGCACCCTGGAAGTTGTTGGAGCCACAGTCCAATGAAGGGAAGGGGCTTGAAATGATAAAGGAAAATAAATCAGAACAGTGTGGTCAAAGAATATTGACTGAATGAAGAAAGGGTCAAGATGAATTTGGAGAGGGAGGCAGAAGAACAAATGAGGACCCAGAAACTAAATAAATCTGAGATAAGTAGTTCCAATATTGTTTTAATAGAAATGGAAAGTATTGAAACAATTTAGCAGAAAAGCCAAAGTGACATGATCTATGATCTTAACAAATCATTCTGGCTGCTGAGGATAGATTTGAGAAATAACACAGATGAGAATCCTCAACTTCTATTTTGAAAAATTGAGTGGATAATTGTTTCTTAAGAAACAATAAAACTTCTCAGATAGGGAGTCTGAAGGAGAAAGATGAATGAAATAAGTAACAAAATACAAGACTTTCTTTTAGACAACTTGAGTTTGAGAAGTTTATGAAAAGATAACAAGTATTAGGTACTGAAGTCTGGAATTTAAAGATGCCAAAGCTTAAAATATAAATTTGGGAGTCTATACCATATATAGTATATTTAAAAGTAAAGGCTTAGAGGACATCATCTAGGAAAGAGATAGAGCTAGAGAAGAAAAAAATAATAGGGACCAACCCCAAGATACTCTATTATGTTGTGGCCAGTAAAGGAGACTGATCACTATCATAGAAGAGGCAAGGGAAATGAAGATTAAGTGATGAGAGTCTCAAGAAGAAAGAGTGGTCAAATGTTGTTCTATGCCTAATGAAAATAAGAGGTGGGAATTGTCAATTAGACTTGGCTAATGGACCATGGCTGTCACTGGTACCAGAGAAAAGGCATGGTGGAGATAAAAATCAGCAGGAGTGTATGGTGTAAGATAGCAAACTGTGGATAAGAAAGTGGAGATTAACAGATTAGTTTTAATCCCTACATTGTGGATGTGTTTTTCAAAACAAGACACATGTAAATAAAAAAATAAGAACTAAATAGACATGCTACTGTAAAATATTAAATAATGGCACAAAGCAGAGGGTACCTCTTCCACACACCTGTGTTGCCCAGCTCTGTACAGTACTCTAGGTTGGTTTTTAGAGGTTAAAAATACAAGGGTACAAAGAGAATTTAAATTCATGGGATATATTTTTCAGACAACAGCAGTTCTTCATTCAGTTGCCTATTTAAGGATGAATAAATAAACAAATAAAAAGCACCTATAAGCTATTTTTGCAAAAAAAAATCCACAACAGAAAGAAGAAAATATAGTGTTATGTATAGAGATGAAGAATATATTACCAATAACATGAAATTTTAGATGATAAATTTTGGACACTCTTAAAAAATGAAGATGTTTTAAAAGGATAAAAGAAAACAGACTGAATAAAAACTAAGTTGAAGTATCTAAGAAAATACTTTTAAGGAAATAAATCATGTCATCATAAAATTTAAATATTATTGTAAACAGTCAAATGAAGAATCAATGATGCTGAAAACTAAGCCTTTGATGTGGAGAACAATCTCCGTGATGTGGAGAAAAGCACAGGCAAATATAAATCGGCAAAACCAATCAGAAAGGAGAGTATACAATTAAATCCAACAGATACTGAATTTGTGTATCTGAAGAGGAGAATGAAAAGAAAAATATGCTCAACTGCCTAACAAGCACAAGGATGTTTACGAGTATGGGTTTTCCCAATTATGTAACCATGCCTTCATCTAAGGTTCTTTCCACAGATCTGCTTATAGCTTCGGGTGACAAAAGAATACTGAAATGTGGCTGGATATATTTAGGTAGCAAGAATTGGCTGCAGTTTTATAGTTCAGGAAAGAGGTATTTGAAAAGAAAGTAATTTCTCATTTTTTCAGTTTTCTTAATGGAAAGATAGAAATAATTAAAATTAAAAATTCCAAATTAAAACATAACTGAGCAGGTAACTACCCTGCCCTATCTTGTCTTTATTGATTATTAATATTTACTGTTGCTTACATCTATATTTAAGATGAAGTGGTCTAAAACTGGAAGTGCTAATAGTTATAAGAATATTATGGAAGAGGTAAATAGTAGACTTATTTAGTTGGATATTAACTAAAGATGACAACTACATCAAGACCTTCAGAGAAGTCTTGCAGTACTTTTTCACTATTAATAGTGGCTGAGAGAAAAAAACAACTATATATATACATATATCCACATATATATCTATATATATAACAGCAATATATATATATATATGCACACATGGCTATATTTATAATATAACCATGTAAATTCCTCCTATTTAGATAGGCAAACTATGCTATATGCTATTAAATTTTCAAACCTGTTTAAAATGGATAATTTTTTGAGAGACTATAAATCATCAAATTTGACTCAAGAAAAACTAGATAAAACAATAATGATAGAAGAAACTGAGAAAGTTGTTAATCATATCTCAGGAATATATTGGCAAATATTATTATAATTCTTCTAAATCTATTAAGGAGGGACTCCTGAGTGGCTCAGCTGATTAAAGGGTTAAGTGGCTGACTCTTGGCTTGGGCTCAGGTCATGATCTCCTGGTGGTGAGATAGAGTCCAGAAGGGGCTCTGCAATCAATGGAAAGTCTAATGATTCTCTCTCCCTCTCTCTCTGTACCCCTCCCCACACTCATGTGCTTGCTCACTCACTCTCTCAAATAAATAAATAAATCTTAAAAAAAAAATCTATGAAATCTATGAAATAGAGCTTTCTAATTACTTATGAAGATTTTATACATCCAATATCAAAGTTTTATAAAAATAACAAAACAAATAATATAGAAAGTTTATTTTATAATATTAGAGTCAAATTTCTTAATAAATCATTAGCATATAAATTTAATTATATTAAAATATAATCCAAAATAAGTAAAAAATTCCAGTAATTCAAAGACTGTTTATTCATTCCTCAATAGGTCAGAGAATAAACTATAAGGCCATGTCAAAAATGATCTAGTACAGGCTAAAATTCAAGATTCATGCTGGAATTTAAAAAATATTATTTAAAAAGCAATATAAATTGGCATTATGCTAAATCCATCATAACCAAAAATAAGAAAAATTATATTTTCATATTACCTTACAAAAAAGCTACCAACACAACTCAAGATGAACATAAAGGCAACAATAAAAGACACAAACATTGGAAACAAGAAGGACAAATGATCTTTATCTTTATCTTTATCTTTAGCAAATAATATTTTTGCTTATCTAAAAAAAAAGAAAGGGAAAAAACTTAAAAGAATTAGAGTTTTTTATGATAGTAAAACTAATATTTGAAAAATAATTATTTTCTTATTTGCCAATCTGTGTCAAATATAAAATGTAATATGAAAATAGTAATTCGCATTTGTCCAAAATATATAAAGATATCAAATTTCTCAAAATAAATTTAATAAGAAGTGTATAGAAATCTGTAGAGAAATAGCATTAAATTAACTTAGGGACATAACACAGTATGAATGGAAATATAAAGTTCTGTTTTTAAAGCAACAGATTTATGAGCACTGGGTGTTATATGCAACTGATGAGTTACTGAACTCAACATCTGAAACTAATGTTATACTCTATGTTGGCTAACTGAATTTAAATAAAAAAATGTTTCTCTCTTCATGAAAACAAACAAACAAACAAACAGGCAGGATTGTCAACTTTCCACATTGGAAATTTTAATCCAAATTTCAATAGATTTTTTTTGGAAGAAACGTGAAAAAATGTGTCCAGTGTCTTATGAAAATAAATTAGATAAGCAAAGACGGAAAAAAAACCCTAAATTTACCCTAGTATATATTAAAATATAGAGAAATGTAACAATTTAATATAGCAATGTTTATGAGAAAATAAAGCAATAGAATAGAGAACAAATTCAATAAAAACTAGAATAATCCACTTAATATTTAATATCAAAGCAAATCAATACTACAAATCAATATCAATACTCAAAGTCTTAGGAAAATTATATACTTTTAGTAACTGGACTATAATTTGGGAAAAAACTGTGAAGCAAATTCACTTTTGTTTCACAATTTTGACATAGGTTTTAATATAGTATTTTAGTCTTAAAATTCCACTTTTAATAATTTAAGAATCAAAACACATTATAAGTTAAAATATATTTATCTTAGTGTTATCAGTAAAAAATGGAATTAAAATACATATACTGATAAAAACACATTATTGTACATAAAATACTGACAATAGTTAACATGATTTTATAGAACATTTATACAGTATACATTAAACAGAAAAGGCAAGTTTAAAAAAAAGATGTGATTTTTTTCTAGCTAGAGTGTTTGAATGATGGTTTTTATTTTAATGATACATTAGATTTGATATAATTAGCATCTATTTGTGAAAAAGAAATAATTATATACTATTATTATTTTTTTTTTTAGAGACAAGCATTCCAACCCAGGGTTAACCACTTATAACATACGTGATCCTGGGCAAACCGATTAACCTTGGGGAGTCTCAGTTCCTTTAACTAATAGTAAAAAAAAGAATGGTTAGACTGCTTACCTGTTATGTGTAATAATATATGTGTAACATATACTGTGTCATGAGAATTTATTAGTAGAAAACAGCCTCTTATATAACTCTATTAAGAAATATCTGATATACAAAATTAGATCATTAAAATATGGGGGATATATAATCTGAAAGTAATCATTTTTCTGTATTAAGTATTTTAAACTTGGAAAATGAGTCTGTACTAGGGTACAGAAGAGTATTTTTGAGAAAGACTTACAGACTTTTCTGAATTGTGTTTCAATTGCAGTGTTTCTTAGCTATATAATAAAACTAGCTATCCATTTTTCTGCATTTAATAAGAATGATATACAGATAGTACACATACATAGAACTATACAGATAGTTCCATACTTATGGTGGTTCAGTTTATAATATTTTGACTACCACGGTGCAAAAGCAACATGCAGTAAGTATAAACTGTACCTTGAATTTTGAATCTTGATTTTTTCCCCAGGTTAGTCATATGCAGTAGAGTACTCTCTGGTGATGCTGAGCAGTGGCAGTGAGCTACAGCTCCCAGTCAGCCACATGATCACAACCACTCTGTACCACACAACCCTTCTGTTTTTCACCTTCAGTACAGTATTCAATAAATTCCATGAGATATATTTATTATAGAATAGGCTTTTTGTTTGGTGATTTTGCACAATTATAGGCTAATGTCAGTGTTTGAGCATATTTAAGGTAGGCTAAGCTAAGTTATGATGTTCGATAGATTAGGTGCATTCAATGCATTTTGACGTGTGATTATTTTCAACTTATGGTCAGTTGATCAGAATGCAACCCCATTGTAAGTCAAGGAAGACCTGTGTGGACAGATGGGATGGAAGGATGGATGGGTGGATGGATGGATACAGAGATATACATAGATAGATCTCCAATATCAAATACCCTGTAATCTTTCAGTGTTATTTTGAATATCACTTTAGACTTTGGTAGTAATAGCTGCAAAGCATTAAGTGTAAAATATAAGTTATAAATTTAAAAAGTAAAATGTACAGTATTATATAAATAAAACATTACTTAAAGAGTGTTTCAGATGAATAAAATGGTCAGAAATATATTCTTCCAATTTCTAATGGTATTTAAGTCAGAAGAAAAAAACCTAAAAAAAGTTTATGATTTTTTTCCTTCAAAGTTTAATATCTTTTTATTATAGAAATAGTGAGTCTTAAAATGTCTAGTAGTAATTTTAATTTGTGTATTAGTTTTAATTTTCATACTAGCCATTTCTGTTACAGCACTTTTTCATATTGTTTTTCCTATTACAACCAAACTCTCAAGAAAAGACATATATGAACACAGATCAAACAATAAAATATTTTCTTTGTACTCTTAAATCTCTGCTCGGTTTCTTTGAATCATAGCTCTAAACTCCTAAAATGTTTTGACTGCAGTAGTTACATATTCAAAAGTTTACAAGTACTGGAAAAGATTAATCTATAAATAATGTTATATGGATTTCACAGTATCCCATGTACCATCACTAAAAAATATGAAAATAGAGCACTGACAAAATTCTGGCCACAAATCAAATACTCATATATTTGGTTTAACATACATGTTTAGGCCCAAAATTGCAACTATGAAGAGTATATTATTACATAAAATAAACACTATATAATTTGTGTCTATCACCTAAGACTTTCTTAAGCTTTGTCTGGCAGACAAAGCTAGGCAATTGATCCTACCATATAATTTTTTTATGTGAATGCTGGATAAATTTAAATGCTTATGGAAGCTCTGATATAATTTATACATAATAATTAAAATTTCTCCTTCAAAAATGCAATCTCCATAATGTAAAATAAAGGACAAAATAGCAAATTGGGTGAAACACTTGATACATATATAGCAAGCAAAGGATTAGTACTTTAGTATAAAGAAAACATTGAGTAATCAATAGAAAGGTTAATATTCCTATAACAAAACAAATATCAGTCAAGAGGAAGAAATTTTCAGTGAAAAACACAGAAATGTCCATACTACCCAAAGCCACCTATAGATTTAATGCAATCCCATTCAAGATTCTAATGGCATTTTTTAATAGAAATAGAAAAAAAATACTAAAATTTGTATGGAACCACAAAACACTCCTAGTAGCCAAACCAATCCTGAGAATGATGGACAAAGTGGGAGACATCACATTTCTGATTTCAAGCTATATTTCAAAACTATAGTAATCTAACCAATATAGTATGGTATAAAAATAGATGCATAGACCAATGGAACAGGATCAAGAGCTCAGAAAGAAACCCATGTATCTGTGGTCAACTAATATTTGGTAAGGGAGCAAAGAAAACTTGATGGAGAAAAGATAGTCTCTTCAATTAATGGTACTGGGAAAATTGAATATTAATATGAAAAGAATGAAACTAAACCTCTACATTCTACAACTCATAAAAATTAACTCAAAATGGATTAAAGACTTAAATGTAAGACTGGAAACTATAAAAGTACTAGAAGAAAACACAGGAAAAAAAACCTTTTTGACATGAGCCTTGGCAATGATTTTTTTGGACCTGCAGCATAAGCAACAAAATTAAAAATCAACAAATGAGACTATATCAAACCAAAAATCTTCTTAAAAATTTTTATTAAAAAATAAACAAATGAGACTACCTCAAACCAAAAATCTTCTTTACAACAAAGAAACAATCAACAAAATGAGAAGATAAACTATGAAATGGGAAAAATTATAAATCAAATATCTGATAAGGGGTTAATATTGAAAATATATAAAGAACTCAATTCAATAGAAAGAAAAAGTCCCCAGATAACACAATTAAAAATAAGCTAAGGGGGGGTGCCTGGGTGGCTCAGTGGGTTAAAGCCTCTGCCTTTGGCTCAGGTCATGATCTTAGGGTCCTGGGATCGAGCCCCGCATTGGGCTCTCTGCTCAGCAGAGAGCTCTCTGCTGAGCAGAGAGCCTGCTTCCCCCTCTCTCTTTCTGCCTGGCCTGCCTCTCTGTCTACTTGTGATCTCTGTCTGTCAAATAAATAAATAAAATCTTAAAAAAAATAAGCTAAGGACATGAAGACATTTTCCCAAAAATAAGATGAATGGCCAAAAAGTACATGAAAAAGTGGTGGTCAACATAACTAATCATTAAATTAGCCTTTTAGAATGACACTCATTAAAAAGAAAAGAGATAAATGCTGGTGAGAATATGAAGAAAAGGGAACCATGTGTACTACTGGTGGGACTGTGAATTAGTACAGCTTCTATGGAAATAGTGTTAAGTCTCCTCACAAAATTAAAAATAGAACTACCATATGATCCAGCAATTCTACTTCTGAGTATATGTCTGAAGGAAACAAAAACACCAGGTTGAAGAGATACTTGCACCCCATGTTTATAGGATCATTACGCACAGTAGCTAAGAAATGGAAACAACCTTAATGTCCATCAATGGATAAAAGGATAAAGAAGTTGTGGTATATATAGACAATGGAATATTATTCAGCCACAAAAAGAAGGAAATCCTGCCATTTGTGGCAACATGGATAGACTTTAAGTGCATTATGCTAAGGGAAATAAGTTAGAGAAAGACCAAGACAAAACAAAACAAACTCATAGAAAAAGAGATCAGATTTGTGGTTTCTGGAGACAAAGGGTGAGGGATTGGACAAGTGGATGAAGGTGGTCAAAAAATATAAATTTCTGGTGATAAAATAAATACTGGGGTTGGGGAACCTGGGTGGTTCAGTGGGTTAAAGCCTGTGCCTTTGGCTCAGGTCATGATCTCAGGGTCCTGGGATTGAGCCCCTCATCAGGCTCTCTGCTCAGCGCCCCCACCTGCCTGCCTCTCTGTCTACTTGTGATCTCTGTCTGTCAAATAAATAAATAAAATCTTAAAACAAAAATAAGAAAAACAAAATAAAAAAAGAGAGAGTAAATCTTAAGAGTTGGCATCACAAGGAAATAGCATTTTTTTTGGTATATATATATATGAGATGATGAATGTTAAATAAACTTATTGTGGTGATCTTTCACAGTATATCTGAAAGTCATTATGCTATACACCTTAAACTTATACAATGTTGCATGGTAATTATATCCCAATAAAACTGAAAAATAAATGTATGAAAATGGTCAAATGCACAATAACCAAATAAGTGTTAAAAATGAGATTTTTGAAATTTCATTACCAAATTGGCAAAGATTAAAATGTATACAATCCATTATTAATTAAATGTTAAAACATTATGGTACATTAACATGGTGAGCTGCTATGTGCCCATTAAAGAGAGTGAATCAGCATTATAACATTTGGCTTGGATTGATTTCAAATTTCTAGGTATACTTAGTAAGAAAAACAAGATGCCATCAAGGGTATATCATATTAATTATTCTGTTAAAAAAAAGAGAGAGAGAGACACAGTCTCTATAAATTAGATAAAAGAATCTATATAGGTATATTTATGTATGGGGTATACATGAGTGTATATAAGTGTTTATTTATGTGTATTTAGAGATGTGTACATATCCATACATACATTTTTATATAAGTTTATAGAGGTATAAGTGTGTGTATTATGAAAGCATTTATGAATATATACAGCTGGCTGTATACTATGATATCTGTGGTGTGGGTATGGAAATACTGGAAAACTGAATGAAAAGAACAAAGGCTGTAAGAGTTAAAAATAAATGCTCTTTAAAAAGTAATGGCACATAGGATATAATCATATTTATACAAAATTATAAACATATGGGGGTAACATAAGAATTTTAAAATTATTTTAAAAATCTGCTAACTTACAGGATGATGACAATATTTTACAAACAGAAGAAGTAATTTGTAAATTAATGTCATTAATATGGTTCTATTTGGTGGTGAAAAACAAAACAAACAAGACTTCTACCTGTATATGTTTGCATGAGGGAAAGAAAGCCACTCCAGGCTATTAACATTGCTTATTTTAGGGCAGGATAAGGGGCAGATACAATTGTTAGAGGCCCCGTGACCTGGTAGGTAATAATTACATATCATTTCATGTGTACCTAGTACAAAGACAACGTATTAGGTATGTTAAAAACCTCTTTAATAAAATCTCTGAAATTTCCCGGCTGACCAATGCTGACACATAGTTAGGGACATCTCCAAACCTTCTTCATCAGGAATAAGTTATAGGAGATGAGACCTTCCACTCTCAGCAACCTCAAAGAATCAAGGGCCTAAATTGTTTGGAGTTGGTGGTGGGGATGATGAGGAGAACAAAGGCAAGAGAAATGTAGATAAAATTAAATTTCCTTACAACTTGCAGGCCATTGATAATAAATACCTGAGGCATCTAGGTGACATTCCTCAAGGGGATCCTGGCTGCCTTCATTGTTGACATTTTGCTAGAGACTAAAAGTGAAGTTAGCTTGGCAATAGCCAGAACACTAGGATCCTGCAAGTCTTCTTTAACATATAGAAATCCTTTAGAGACTCTACCCTCTCCCCAACCTAAAAGTATATAACCAATCGCTCCTCATAATCCCATTGCAGCTCTTTCTGCCCACTGGTCCTGTTCCTGTGCTTTAATAAAAACAACTTTTTGCACTGAAAAAAAAATTCTCTGAATCCCATGTGACAAGACATATCGAGAGCCTTAAAAATGCTCCTTTCTCTTGATGCACTAAACTCTCTAATAAGAATTTTTCTTAATTGCAGATGTTTTCCAGAATTTATGTACAAGAATGTTAATTATAGAATTATATTTATAGGAGCAAAAAAGTTGAGCTAACTTTCTATCAATAAGGAGTTAACAAATATATTACATAAAATTTTATTTACACATATATGTATATGTAAAAGATATATAGATATATAGAGATTCTATGTTTTCCCTAGTTTGTCATTGCTCTCCATTCCATTTGTGACACATTTACTATACTTTCAACTGCATGAAAAGATACTAGTATGAATTAACAACACCAAATTATTAACAGTGAGCCAGTAATACACATTTCATGTGATTTTAGCTTCAGATTGATGTGTTTATACATTCTATATATACTTTATGATGAAAAAATGTTAAATTTATAAAAATAAATTGTTAAAAAATAAAATCTCCAGTTTTATTGTGTTTAATATGTTGTGTTTATTTAACAGTTTGCCCAGAAAACTGCTACATTAACTAGAATAGCGTATGTGCAGACATAAAAAAGACTATTCAGGAAGTCATGCTTAGAATATTGTGACATGGGATAAAAGATTACTATTATTTTAGATGGGAAATGGAAATAAGATTTGTTAATAATTTATGCTCTGAACATATTTCTTTAAGTCACTAGTCAATATTTTCCTTTTTTTTCTTAATGTCTCACAATAATGGTATCACATACAAATTTTAGAGTATATATATAATATTTTCAGAAATTCTAGATTGTTAAAGAGACAAATATTACTAAACACTTTAATATAAATTCTCTCCACCATGAATTTTAGTGTATAAATTTTCTATTAAATGATTTAATTTCTTTTGTTTTCACTTTCAGCTGTCTCAAATGCACATTTTCTTATGAAATAAGCAGAAATGAGAGGGGTTTGGTTGGGTTGGTTTGGTTGGGCAGCTGTTTTATATGAGTAGTTTGAAAATATTTCCAAAATGAAACTTCCACAGTGGTCGAGTTATTCCTATTATCTTTCCATAGCACCAGCCATGAAAGGAAAATCATTGCTATTTTAACAATCATATTAAGGAGTAAAAAGACCTTTCCAAAAGGTGAGAGCTTGCCTTTAGTACTGTTAGTTAAATGTCATATTTTCCTCAAGAAATAGGAGTCACCTTTACTTATAGTCGACTACAGTGGCATCTGCTACCCACCTTTGCGTATAAAAAAACACTAAAATTTTCCTGTTTTTCATACATATAATCTGGTTTGCTTATCAAATATAGGAGCTGCCTCACTTTTTTTCTTGGTACCATTCATTTCAAACTTAGTTTAAGACGAGTTATATTAGTTAGAATTCTGGTGGTTGGAAGTGACATAAACTGACATAAACCTAACTCCAACCAGTTCAAGATAAAAGTGGAATTCTATAGAGGTGTGAGATATCTCACTAAATCCAAAAATAATAATGGCACAGGACCTCAGGTAAAACTAGAATGAGCAACTTTCTTCTCTTCTGCTGGTTCTGCTTCATCTATCTCCCTGTCATTGCTTCTAAAGGACTTGTGGTCATACAACTATTCCTAAGAGTCTAGACCTCTGGTGGGAGTATGACATTCTTGACTTCAAGTTCTAAACCTCCTGGATAAGGACTCAATATATCTTGTCATTTACCTACCCAAAACCAGTTGCTGGAGGTCATATGGTCCTAAGGTTGATCCTGCTGCTACAGTATGGTTGATAGCACTGGGAAAGGCATAGACTTAGAAAAAGTGAAAGCTGATAGTACAACAAATTAAGAGACATTCATTGCCCTAGTGCCCTACCTAAACTATTCTCTATATTAGATTGGTTTCCACCTAAACTACAGAAATTCACTTTGGATCAGATGGAAGCAGAATGCATTGGTTCATTAATTTCATGAGAATCAGTTTTGATTTCTATGAAAAATATTGGTCTCAGCCACTTACTTTATTCTTTCTGTGGTGCCAAGTGTGTTGTTCCATGCCACGGTAATCCCTCCTTCTTGCTGGTCACCCCTAGCATGTGGTACAGCCAAACACAAATAATTACGACAAGTGACATTATCATCTGAATCCCTTTTGTAAGTCCTAGAGCATCTTGGGTTCCTTCTCATTATCAAAACCTTTGGCCAGACCATGTACCTGGTAGATCTAAGGTAACAGAGTTCATCCCAAATTTCCTCATACTCCCCTCAGTCTCACCAAACATATAACAAAATTTACAGCATAATTTACCCATCTATCAGATAAATGAAGATAATTTTGAGTCGTACATGTTCTCACACTCTAGTATTTCATAGACTGGAAGGATATGATCAAGAATTAAATTTAGGAACCTATTACCACCTATCACCACATCCACATACCCAGGACATTAGTATGCTATTCACAAGTTTATTTCTTTCAGAGGCCCACAGTTACAGATTTCTACTCCAGTCTTTCCATGTAATATAATCTTGGCCAAATAACTTAACCTTTCTGCACCTATCATCTTATCTACAAAAAGAGGCTTGTTATATCTAACTCAAAGTGTTGTAAGGATTAAATAGGGTAATATGTACAATGCTACAAACACAGTTTGTCTTTTTAGTAAACACCAGTATTCATTGTATTTAACCCAACAACCCTCAAGGACCAGAGGCTCAGAGTGGCCCTGGGATAATAGACACAACCAAGCTAACTGGCAGGATTCAGAAAGTCAGCCTCCAGGAGACCTCAGTCTCACACCTGCAAGAGGAAGCATCATCTCTCCTGGCCTGAAGAAGCTGCTGGTTATCACAGCCTCACTTTGTTTCATCCTACACTCCTCCTTGATGCACGTTGTCACCTCTGAGGCTAGAAACAACTAGAGACTTCAGGTTTGAGGCATGCCTTTGAGCTGAGTAGCATACAAATTACCTACCAGATAATTAGAGGTCCTAAATGTTAGGACTAAATAAATAAATAAATAAATTCTTAAGAAAGTAAGCCAAAATGTTGATATGTTATAATGGTAAACATACAAATATTTTATTTAATTTTTCTGTTTTTAAAACTTTTTTCATGCGGTTATATTACTTTTGGGATGAAAAATAAATTTTATTTATTATTGAAACAAACAGGAAAGAAATAGGACTTTTAAAGAGTATTTACATTAGAAAAAAAAACATAAAAAGCCTAAATGCCCATCTATAGAGGATGGATAAAGTATGCTTGGGTATATTCATCAAATGAATTACTATGCACACATTGAAAACAATTTTATGAAATTCTTAAAAGCAGAATACGTATGACTATGATCCAAGTTTAAAAAAAAGAAAGTATGTGCTGTATATGGAAAGACAAAAAAATTGGTTACATACTTATTAAATATATGGAATTCAGGACTTTACTTTGTACTCTTGTGTGTAGAGTTCTTATATCACCTAAGTATTTCAATATAGGTTTGTAATATTTATAATTAAAATCAAATAAGCTATTAACAACTTGAACAGAAAAGTGAATGATAAATTTTGGCCTCACTTCTGCCTAAATTCTTCAGGAGCCCTTCTTTCCAGTATCAACAAACACAGCCTGGATGCTGCCTCTCCTTCCATCTCTCTCCACTCCTGACCACCTCTTAACGAGCCTATTCTTCCCTTATCTCCAATACAGATGTTTCAGGCCTTGGACTCTGAATCCAGATGCTCTAGCAAGACATGTCTGACTTGAGTTTCTGCTTCTGCCTGTCTGATGGTATCCCAGACTTTTCTGCCTCCCTGACCTAGCTCCAGGGATGTCCTGTTGCAAGGGTGCTGGCCAGAGCCTTTGCCCTGGCACACTCTTTCAGCCTACCTAGCAGTGTGTACTCTTCTTTTAAAGATATTATAATTATTATTACTTTTTAGTAACATGGGACAAATTCATCAATTGAGCTTCTTAATAATTTAAATGAAATACAACTATTTTATAACATGATATCCAAATAGTTTTTCTAAAGTATACTTTAATATGCCTTAATTTTCAAGAAATAATATTATAATTGAATCACTCATTCCTTCCATCCTAAAAGAAGTACTTTCCTCTTGTGTTTGCAGAGGTACATTTATAGTCATAAAACCACTTTCTTTCTGTATTTGTCTCAAATTAAATGATATTCCTGAGAAAGAATAACTCTTCATTAACAGGAACTACTGATAATAAAATACACCTTGGATTGACATATAGTAAAATACGTATTTTATAACACAGACAATAATTCTGATTTCTCTTTTTCTGTAGTTCACTTAGCTTTATTATCAGTGTCCCATAGTTGCCTTTGCAATGACAGAGCTTACCACTAGGCCTTGTTGCTGCTGCTCTTGAATCTGCTGGGGTAAGCCAACTACAGCTGCCCTAGAGAGACTTCTGAGCATCATTGGTTTTGGCGTGCGTTCACCCTGTAAGGGTGAGAAGCTTTAACTCTGCACTCCCTTGTCTGGCAAGGCAACTACCCTTTTCTTCTCTATGAAGCTTTAGTCAATGTGAGACTGCATTAAAAGTTGCTGTGCTTTATTGACATTCTTTTCTCTCAGTAAAGTTTTATTTACCTGGAGAGAAAAAAAAATGTTTATCTTCAATTATGAAACTTGAAATTGATCTGAATAAGACGTGAAATCGAAATTTCAAAAATTAGGAAACTTGATATTAACCGATTGCACATTAGGGAAATGAGGAGGAAAATATGACAGGTACAATTATGGGTGTTTTATATAATTTACTAAAGTTCCACAGTATGTCTGTGGGGGAAAGCATTATAATACCCATTTCACAAATAAGAACACATAGTAGGTAAGAAGCAAAGGTGGAATTTGAATCCCAGTCTGTTTGGTCAAGAATTTGTACCCTTTCTAAACACTGTTCTCCCTATAGTTACATACACAAATTTGCTTCTCTCCTTAATACCTGGACTATAGCTTATAATTGATTGAACTCATTTTCTATTTTGAATTAGGCTTGTCAAATCAGTCAGCAAATTTTATTTCTCAATGGACGTTATCATAGGTTAATTTAGGACCAGACTTCATTGGTAAACACATCACCTGATTACCTCCACCTTCATCACCAAGGTGAGAATGACTTTTTTGAGCGCTTATTCTGTGCTAGGATTTTATTATGAAATTAGTGCACATTGTTCTGTTTAAGTCTCAAAATAATTCCCAAATCAAGAACTGTAAACCACAAATTACTACTTGTATCCATCAGTGTTCTCCAGAGAAACAGAACCAATAAGAGAGAAAGAAAGAGGGAACCAGAGACAGAAACGTGCAGAAAGAGAGGTTTATTTTAAGGAATTGGCTCACAGGAATGTGGGGAGCTAGCAAACCCATAGAGCAGGCAGATAGGCTGTAAATTCAGGCATGATTTCTATGTTACAGTCCTGAGGCAGAATTCCTTCTCCAGAAAACCTCAGTCTTTTGTTCTTAAGGACGTTGGATGAGACCCAACACCCACATTACCAAGGGAAAATTCCTTCCTTTAAAGTCAACTGATTGTAAATGTTAATCACATCTACAAAATAGCCTCTTAGCAACATCTAGACTAATGTTTGGTCAAACTTCAGATACCATGGCCTAACCAAATTGACATATATTATTAATCACCACACAACCCTTTCTATGATGTCTTACTTTTCTTGATAGCATGCTCTAAATGAGGCCACACTCACCAGCTTATTTCTCATGTAGGTCAGTTAGCTTTAGCATCATAATACCTTTACCATACCTAAATTTCCTTTCCTTAAGTTCTATCTTGCGTCCAAATGTCACCTCTAAATATGTCTCTATAAATCACTACCTACTTTTGGTCATGAGATTAACTGATTGCTATATTACTAACAACTTTGAATAGGCAAAGGGTCCATAGCTTTAACTTGCATACCAAACCAACACTATAACCCAAGCCTAGGTCTTCTCTAAATCAGATAACTCAAGCAAAGGAAACAAAAACAAAAAAACCTCCACAGGGTTTGCTCAAAGTTCTTTCATGTTCCAACAGCAATTGTTTGCCTTTAGAAAAAAGCTCTTAACCATAGTGTTTCATTTAATCAGCAAAATGTAACAGCATCATTATTTCTCATGCTTTGTAGATAAGGAAACAGAAATTAGCAGACTAAGTAACTTGCCTAAGATCAAAGATCTCATGAATGAGATATGGGAAATCTGGAACCCTAATCCATTTACTCAACATATATCAGTGAATGCCTAACATATTTCAGGCTCTGAGATCAAGCAGTGAATAAAATATACATACCACCTGCCCTCACAGAGTCCAAATTCTTAAAAAAAAATTTTTTTTGTTAGACAGCAAACCAATAAATATGTATATTAGGGTGTCAGATAAGTGTTTCTGAAGAAATATAAGGCAGGTAGCCATTAAGTTATATGAGTTGGTGGGGGTAAGCTGCAATACAAAATAAGGTGGTCAGGAAGTCCTCACTGAGATGTCACTTGATCAAGACCTGAAAGACATGAGTGAGCAAGCTTTGTGGGAATACCAAGAGAAAAGTTGTCACATAGAAGGAAAAGTCCTGGTGTAGAAGCTGCCTAGTGTGTTTGAGAACTATTGTGGAAGCATTATAGCATGGTGCTGACTTAATTTATGCTAATCTGTCATTCCCATTTTCAGATGCCTTTGCTATAAAATTCTACTTTGGCAAATCTACATGGAAAGTCAAATATGGTTTACAATATGAAAGCTACAAAATCTATAATCATAATTTTATCCCTAAATATATCTATTAAATAGATACTTCTTATGTCATAATATAAATTTATCTTTCACTTTTAATGGTGCTGCAAATTAACTGAAGTGACTGGCAACTAAGTACACAAAGCATTGATTCCATTTCTTAGCCAACCCAAAGAGTGATTATGATTTTTATAAATCCTTCTCATTTTAGGAAATAATTTAGGCTTGGCAGTGCTTTGTTTGAAATGTATTAAGACTTTAAGAAAACTACAGTTTAAAAAGCCCTTAGGAGAAATTACTTTTTATAATGCAAAGGAAATTGAACAAAAATTTGTACATTAGAACCACAATATCTTGGGCCGTCTGGGTGGCTCAGTGGATTAAAGCCTCTACCTTCAGCTGAGGTCATGATCCCAGGGTCCTGGGATCGAGTCCTGCACCAGGCTCTCTGTTCAGCAGGGAGCCTGCTTCCCTCTCTCTCTGCCTGCCTCTCGGCCTACTTGTGATCTCTGTCTGTTAAATAAATAAACAAAATCTTAAAAAAAAAACTACAATATCTGACCATATCTTTATTAGCAGAGCTTCTTATTTTATAGGTAAGTTTTCAAGACAGACTGATAAATATTAATGGTGGCTGTGAAAGATAGCCATTCGTATCATCTACAAACCTTATTATATACTGATCATTTATCTAAAATCTGTATCCATATAATGCTATTTAAAATTTAAAAGGGTAATGGTAGAGAGTCTAGTGTTATCATCTAGAGTTAAGCTGAGTCTAGGTAATATGTTTTACCAATAAAATCTTTGGATGTCATACACACACACACACACACACACACCACACACACATACACACACACACACACACACACATATAGTATACCAATTACCAAGCAAATTCTACACCTATAATATGGTACTTACTTACTTTATATCTAAGTCATATAAATATAGTACATAAATGTTCATGTTTACAGCAGTTTGTGGCACATTTCTCATACATTTTGTTTTGCTACAATATAATCACTTCCAAGAAAATGAGAAGATGTAAGGTGTCCATTTTATTCCTTCCTTTTCAATTCAGCCAGATGTCCAAGCACCACATGTGGAGCAACAAGGAATGCAGTGACAAAAAGCCAACTAACTCCATATGCAAAAGTATTCAAAAAGGAACTTCTTAAATTGGGATTTAAGAAAATCTGAACTTATTAAAGTACACTTGAAGATTTTTCTATATTTTCCAATAAAAATTATGAAGGATCTGCTTCAAGTGTCGTAACAATAAATAAGAAAAAGAAACTTTTAAAAATCCTATTGGTCTTGCAGCCTCCTGCCGGAGTCCCACACAATAGCAAATACTTAGGATGAGAATGGCTCCAGTGGAGCAACACTAATACATTTGACACAGCTTCCACCCCGTCATTATGCAGAGGAGTCTGTGCTTATCCTTTTGTAAATTGGAGACTCTTTTAACCAGGAATCCCAGGATGAAACGGAACCATTTCCTCACGGCAAAACAAATCCTTCTCCAGTGAATTTTGTTATTGTTTATTGTTACACTGTTTTATCAGCACTAAACTGTATGAACGCTTCAATTAGTTCTTGATGAATGATCCCATAAAAACATGTAGTTTCATTTCCCCTGCCACCAGATATTTCACTGAGTGTTATTAAATGAAATATAATTGGGATAAGATTCAGGAAACTTAGAGAGCTGTAGTGCTCTCAGTTCAGCCTAAAATGGTTAGTCATCAGTGTAGCTGAATCATATTCAATGCACTGCACATATAAATTCCCATCACTTGATCCTGGGGAGAACGTAGAGGCACTAGATGTAGTGTGATGCGCAATCTCGGCCCTTTGGTAAGGATAAAGGACTATGGCTACAGAGAGTTGTTATACCCACAGAGGAGCAAAAAGCATCTGTATCAATCAGACCTCTGCACATAGAATATATCTATGTTATATGTTACTTAGCAGCACTTTACATTGTTCCAGGAAGAGGTGGAAGCCATCAGCTTTCTTCTTTCTTCTTAGTATAGGAACCCTAATTTTTAGGTAGTAGGCATGTTGCCACAAAGAATAAAAGGCTAACTTCTTTGCCTCCCCTATATGTGACCATGCTGCATCTAACAAAATGTAGGTGTGCGGTATGAGACTTCTGAGAAAACTGTTTAAAGAGAGCTGATTCAGCTGGGGTCAGACTTTTCAAAACAAACAAACAAACAAACAAACCCTTCTCACCTTCTTTCTTCCTCTGGCCTTCACCGCAGAAGCAAAAACTGGACTTTCAACAGTTACATTGGATCAAGACATGACTTTAAGATGAAAGTCATGTGGTAGGATATTAATGCAGAAAAGTAGAAGCCTGAGTGCCTGAAGACATTCTGGATCTACCACCTAACCTTTCAATTGCTATCCCAGGTCTTTGTTTACAGATGATCCTTTACTCTTTTGATTGCAATGTGATTATAGGCAACAGAACCAGCTATAACTGAGACAATATGGATCCTTTATATATTTTTTCTTAATATATTTTTAAATAATGGAACATCACTACCTTGTGTTGGCCATCCTATGAAGCATATTTGATGCATTATCATATTTCATCTTTAAAACAAACCCATAAGCTATGTATTAATATTATCTCTTTTAAAGATTAGAAAACTAAATCACAAAACCATTCAGCACATAGTCTGATTGGTGGTAAGGGGATGGGGGACAGGGGAGGGATCAAAATTCATGATTTGAATGTTTCTCTCTTTAAGGCAACAGATAATATGTTTATACTTACACCATGTGTTAGAGATCATTCTGAGTGCTTGGGATCCATAAATGAACAAATCAAAGATCCATGCCCTCACAGTGCAAATATTCTAGGATCAAGGTTCTTAACTATAATCTTGAACAATGTTGTACAATGTGGTCCGTAGACCCCTCGGTAACTCAAGATACTTTAAGTGGATACACATGGTCAAAACTTTGCCATAATAATACTAAGACATTACTTGATTTTTCTTTCACTATGTTCATAATAGTACTAATGGTACAAAAAGTAAAAGTGGATAAAGCTTCTGGCAGTTTGCACCCAACTACTAGAAGTCATGATATTTTCTATTACCACAGAGCCACATTTAATAACTAGTTCAATTAATTAAAGGAAGAGCTTCACTTAAGAATGTCCTCAGTAAAGCAGTCAAAATTTATAATTTTATTAAATCTTGAAACTTGAGGATGAATCATTTCAATAACACGTGTGATGAAGTGGAAAGTATACAAATGCACTTCTGCTATCGAATGAAGAATGACGGTTATCTGGAGAAGCACTTGCACAATTGGATCACAAGCTGAACTAGCCAGTCTTTCATGGAATATCATTTTGCTTGAAAGAATTAATGACAAACTATTGTTATTCAGACATGGGTATTTGGGAAATACTTTATCAAAAATGACTGAAGTAAACCTGTCAGAGGAAGAAACCGATGGTACTTGCTGCCAATGATAAAATTTGAGCTTCACAATACCTAAGATTTTTTTGATGAAATTGGTGGTGAAATTGACAACATATTTTTAGAACCCAACAGAGACATCCATTTGGCAATTGAGTTTAATATAGTGTCATTTACTATTCAAGTATCTCCTTAAAATTAAGATGATATCAGTTATATAAATTTCAGTTTTTATATATTCAATATAAGAAGAGTAAGATTTACTCCTTAGGGTTTTTCTAGAATTTAAAAAAGATAACAAGTGTGAAGACACTAAAAACAACTGGAACATTACAGGTAATTAAATATTTTGGTTTTCTTTTGATATTTTCATTTTCTTGGCCCCTAGTTTCCTTTGATAATGAACTAGTTCTCATCCGTCATGGTGGCCATGAAAAATACCCCTCAGATCTTTTATAACTGCAACTAAGGATAACTGACCTTGAGCATAGCGCTCCTCTCAGGCACAGTTTCTGCACCAAAGCTAGACTTCCCACAGGTGTTCCCATTCAAGGATATGGCAAGGAGCTAAGGTAGACTTGCTCCTGGGAAATGGCAATTCTCAAGATTCTGGACAGAAAAGCATTAAGAGTTCAGAAAATCAGTTTGCTCAAAGAGCTAAAGAGCTGAGAATGTTGTAAGTGAATTTGTTACTATGTAGAAAGCTATCTGGGATATGGAACTACAAATATTTGCAAGGTGGCTTCAGTTGATTACGAATAAGACACAGAGAGTAATAGGCAGAAAAATGTAATATCAGTCAACCCCAAACTTTTGTAACCACAAATTTCAATTCAGAAACTCAAATCCATACAATTTTGTGCAGTGACTTCTAACCATATGTACCTTTTAATTGGTAATATAAAACTCTATCATATATTATACTGAGTTCTATTCTATCATATTTTCAAGTCTTACACACACACACAAACACACACACACACACACACACATGTTTTAGTCATCTTTCAAATGTAGAATGAATTAACCACCTTGGGAAAACAAATAATTGAAGGAGAGAAAAGAGGATTAACCTAACCCATGACCTGCTCCTGATCCTCATAATCTTAATTTTAATCTTAATCTTAAATTTAATATATTCTGAATCAGCTTTCCATATATTCTTAGAAATATAATATAATACTATAAATAGGATTCAAATTACATTTCTATTACAAACAATATTTAGACTATGTGGACAACAATAAAAGGTAAATATAGAGTAATAAATGGTAAGCAGTAAATAATAAAAAGTAAAAATTACTGTTAACATTTTCTGTTCTTTGCTCTAATATCTGTGTATTTCAGTAACTTTTCTTAGTTTATTTGTAATTATAATACCAGTTTATGTCCGAAACTCTCACAACCCAATCATATTTATATTCAGGCAAAAAAAAAAATAGATTACTTGGTTAAATACAAATTTCTTGGATGGAAAACTGACAGTGATGATGACCATGGTGATGATGGCTTGGCACTCATCACTATTCACAGTTTTCCTCCAAATTAACTTTGGAGGAAACAATATTTCAATATTTCAATCAAGTGGATAAAGCAGAAATACCTTTTTACCTAAGGAGAAAAGTACAGCAGTCCAGATGACTTGTCATCAGAGTACTTGTTCTCCTGACTTGTAGGCTTCCCAAGATCAGAAATAACATGAAATTTAGTAAAACTGCACTACGTGACTCAAATCCATAGGGTTCTGTTCACCGTTTATATATTATTTTCTTCAGAATCTTAGAGTTAAAAGAACACTAATCTTATTTTCTTGATAGCCAGATTTTACCATATTTTACTTATCAGTTAAAATCATTCAAATTAAACAAACCTTTTCAAAAGTAGATTGCATGTAAGGATATTAGTCCTCCACAAACTTGATCTATAGGTTCAATACAATCTCAGTCAAAATCCCAACAAGTTATTTTGTGGGTAACAACTAACTGATCCTAAATTTTATATAGAAAGGCAAAAGACTGAGAATATCCAACATAATATTGAAGGGGAAGAACAAAATTAGAGGATAACAATACCTGACTTCAAGGTTTAAATAAAGCTACAGTAATCAAGTCAATGTGGTATTGGCAAAAGGATAAACAAATAGATCAATGGAACGAATAGAAAGCCCATAAACAGATCCACAAAAATATAGTCAACTAAACTTCAACAAAGAAACAAAGATATTCCAATGCAGCAAAGATAATCTTTTCAGTAAATGGTGCTGGAATAACTGGGCATTCACATGCAAAAAAAATTAATCGACCCTATGCTCTTCAAAAGAATTAACTCAAGGGTTGCCTGGGTGGCTCAGTCCATTAAGTGTCTGCCTTCAGCTCAGGTCATGTTCCCAGGTCCTGGGATTGAGCTCCACATTGTGTTCTCTGCTCAGCAGAGAATCTGCCTGCCCCTACCTCCTGCTTGTGTATGTTTGCTCTCTCTCTCTCTCTCTCTGAGATAAATGAATAAAATCTTTAAAAAAAATTTAACTCAGGACAGAGGCAAGATGGTAGAGGAGTAGCAGACTGAGATGACATCAAGTTGCAGGAGTTCAGCTAGTTATCAAACCATTCTGAACACCTACAAACTCAACAGGATATAGAAGAGAAGAAGAGCAGCAATTCCAAGAACAGAAAATCAACTACTTTCTGAAAGGTAGGATGTGTGGAGAAGTGAATCTGAAGCCACAGGAAGATAAACTGCAAGGGGAGGGGCCAGCTCCCTCCAAGCAGTGGAGCAGTGAGCACAAAATTCAAACTTTTAGAAGTCTGCTCCACTGAGGGGTATTGCACCAGAGGCTAAGCAGGGATGGAACCCTTGCAGGGACAGTGTGGTCTCAGGTCCCCAGGGTAACAGAAAGATAGTGGGTGTCTGAGTGTGGCATAGCTTGCAGGTATCAGAGCAGGGAAGCCAACTACAGAGACAGAGCCAAGGAGTGAACTCTCAGCTTGGGGTTACCTTAAACCGTGATCTGAGACACAGGCCACTGCTTTTTGAGTAGGGCCCGCACAAGTGGCAGATCCGGGGAGACTCACATTTCTCCTGCAGAGCAGCACAGCAGGAATCTGCTGGGTTTGGAGACTCCAAAAGGGGCTGTGCACCAGAGACAGAAATGCTCAGTCACAGGCTGGGTGAGCTCAGAGCACGGCCGGAGACCAGGGAGATGGGGGTGATTGACTGCTTTTCTCTGAAGGAGCACTGAGGTGTGCAGCCCTGAGCTCTCAGCTCCTCTAGGCTGGAGACTGGGAGGCTGCCATTTTCATTCCTGTCCTCCAGAGCTCTATGGAAAGTGGAAAGCGTTCAGGGAACAAAAGCTCCCGAGAGTGAACCCGAGCAGATTACTTACCCTGGGCCCTGCAAGGGCGGTGCAATTCTGCCTCAGGCAAAGACATTTGAGAATCACTGCAACAGTCTCCTCCCCCAGAAGACCAGCAAGAACACCCAGGCAAGACCAAGCTCACTGATTAAGAAGAACAGCGGAGCTTCGGAGTTACAGGAAAGCAATGCATGGAATTCATGGCTTTCTCCCCATGATCCTTTAGTCTTGCAAAGTTAAATTTTTTAATTTTATTTTTTCTTATTCTATTTTTTTTTGCTTTTCCTCTTTCCTCTTTTAACATTCTTTAACTAGTTTATTTTAACAATACCATTCTAAAAATACCTTTTTACATATCTTATATATTTTATATCTTATTATAGTCATATTTTATCCTACATTAATTTAACCTTATATTTTGTATATATATAGGGTTTATTTTTTCTTTTCTAAAAAGTTTTGGGATACAATTGCTTCTAATAGATCAAAATATATACCCTACATCTAGCACAGGGCTTTGTTCTAGCCTACAGCCTGAGCACATTCTCTCCATTTTCTTTTTCCAACCAACTTATCTTCTCAGTTCCTTTTTTATCATTTTTAAAAAATTTTCATCTTAACAGTCATATACCATCCATTCATCATGTTTACCCGAACTTTTGTATATATATGTTTTTCTTTCTTTAAAATTTTGGGAGGTAATTTCTTCTAAGAGACCAAAATTCACCCAAAATCAAGTGGATAGCTTTGTTCTAGTCACCAGTCTATATATATATATATAGACTGGTGACTAGAACAAATATATATATATATATATATATATATATATATATATATGTGTGTGTGTGTGTGTGTGTGTGTGTGTACACACACACACATATTTTATTTTTTAATACACATATTTTATTTTTTAATTTTTTAAAATTTCTTTTTACAACCTTTCTTCTCCTCCTGATATGGGGTCTCTTTGGATTTGGTTAGCATACATTTTTCTGGGGTGTTTGCCACCCTTTTAGTATTTTATTCTCTCATTCATATATTCTTATCTGGATAAAATGACAAGGCAGAAAAACTCACCACAATAAAAAGAACAAGAGGCAGTGCTGAAGGCTAAGGACATAATCAATATGGACATTGGAATATATCAGATCTAGAGTTCAGAATGATGATTCTCAAGATGCTAGCTGGGCTCGAAAAAAGCATGGAAGATATTATAGAAACCCTGTCTGGAGAAATAAAAGCCCTTTCTGGAGAAATAAAAGAATTAAAATCTAACCAAGCTGAAATTTAAAAAAGCTATTAATGAGGTGCAATAAAAAGTGGAGTCTCTTACTGCTAGGATAAATGAGGCCAAAGAGAGAATTAGTGATATAGAAGATCAAATGAGGGAGAATAAAGAAGCTGAGCAAAAGAGAGACAAACAACTACTGGACCATGAGAGGAGAATTCAAGAGATAAATAATACCATAGGATGAAAGAATATTAGAATAATTGGGATTCCAGAAGAAGAAGAAAGAGAGAGGGGGCAGAAGGTATATTGGAGCAAATTATAATAGAGAATTTCCCTAATATGGCAAAGGGAACAAGCATCAAAATCCAAGAGGCACAGAGAACCCCCCTCAAAATCAATAAGAATAGGTCCACACCCCATCATCTAATAGTAAAATTTATAAGTCTTAGTGACAAAGAGAAAATCCTGAAAGCACCTCGGGACAAGAAGTCTGTAAAATACAATGGTAAAAATATTAGATTGGCAGCAGACTTATCCACAGAGACCTAGCAGGCCAGAAAGATTATGGCATGACATATTCAGAGCACTAAATGAGAAAAATATGCAGCCAAGAATACTATATCCAGCTAGGCTATCATTGAAAAGAGGAGAGATTAAAAAGCTTCTAGGACAAACAAAAACTAAAAGAATTTGTAAACACCAAAACAGCCCTACAGGAAATATTGAAAGGGGTCCTCTAAGCAAAGAGAGAGCCTAGGAGCAAAGAGAGAGCCTAAGAGTAGTAGACCAGAGAGCGAACCTGAGCAGATTACTTAGCCTGGCCCCAATATACAGTAATAGTCACCTTACAGGCAATAAAATGGCACTAAATTCATATCTTTCAATAGTTACCCTGAATGTAAATGGGCTAAATGCCCCAATCAAAAGACATAGGGTATCAGAATGGAAAAAACAAACAAACAAATGTCAATATGCTGTCTATAAGAAACTCATTTTAGACCCAAAGGCACCTCCATATTTAAAGTGAGGGGGTGGAGAACAATTTACCATGCTAATGAAAATCAAAAGAAAGCTGGAGTGGCAATCCTTAGATAAATTAGATTTTAAGCCAAAGACTATAATAAGAGATGAGGAAGGAGACTATATCATACTTAAAGGGTCTGTCCAACAAGAAGATCTAACAGTTTTAAATATCTATGCCCCTAACATGGGAGCAGCCAACTATATAAACCAATTAATAACAAAATCAAAGAAACACATCAGCAATAATACAATAATAGTAGGAGACTTTAACACCCCCATTACTGAAATGGACAGATCATCCAAGCAAAAGATCAACAAGGAAATAAAAGTTTTAAATGATACACTGGATCAGATGGACATCACAAATATATTCAGAACATTTCATCCCAAAGCAACAGAATACACATTCTTCTCACATACACATGGAACATTCTCCGGAGTAGATCACATCCTGAGTCACAAATCAGGTCTCAACTGGTACCAAAAGATTGGTATCATCCCCTGCATATTTTCAGACCACAATGCTCTGAAACTGGAACTCAATCACAAGAGGAAAGTTGGAATAAACTCAAATATATGGAAGCTAAAGAGCATCCTACTAAAGAATGAATGGGTCAACCAGGAAATTAAAGAAGAATTGAAAAAATTCATGGAAAGAAATGATAATGAAAATGCAACTGTTCAAAATCTGTGGGACACAGCAAAAGTGGTCCTGAGAGGGAAGTATATAGCAATACAAGATCTTCTCAAGAAACAAGAAAGTTCTCCAGTATGCAACATAACCCTACACCTAAAGGAACTGGAGAAAGAACAGCAAAGAAAGCTTGAATCTAGCAGGAGAAGAGAAATAACAAAGATCGGAGGAGAAATCAATGAAATAGAAACCAATGAACAGTAGAACAAATCAATGAAACTAGGAGCTAGTTCTTTGAAAGAATTAATGATATTGAAAACCCCTGGCCAGACTTATCAAAAAGAAAAGAGAAAGGACCCAAATTAATAAAATTATGAATGAAAGAGGAGTGATCACAACCAACACCAAAGAAATACAAACAATTATAAGAACATATTATGAGCAACTGTATGCCAGCAAATTTGACAATCTAGAAGAAATGGATGCATTCCTAGAGATGTATAAACTACCAAAACTGAACCAGGAAGAAATAGAAAACCTGGACAGACCCATAACCAGTAAGGAGATTGAAGCAGTCATCAAAAATCTCCCAACAAACAAGAGCCCAGGGCCAGATGGCTTCCCAGGGGAATTCTACCAAACATTTAAAGATGCCAACATCACTTGGCATCAGGAAATACAAATCAAAACCACAATGAGATACCACCTCATACCAGTCAGAATGGCTAAAATTAAAAAGTCAGGAAATGGCAGATGTTGGAGAGGATGCGGAGAAAGGGGAACCCTCCTATACTGTTGGGGGGAATGCAAGCTTGTGCAGCCTCTCTAGAAAACAGTATGGAGGTTCCTCAAAAAGTCGAAAATAGAGCTATCCTACAACCCAGCAATAGCACTACTGGGTATTTACCCTAAAGATAGAAATGTAGTGATCCAAAGGGACACGTGCACCTGAATGTTTATAGAAGCAATGTCCACAATAGCCAAACTATGAAAAGAACCCAGATGTCCATCAACAGATGAATGGAAAAGAAGTGGTATATATATATACAATGGAATACTATGCAGCCACCGAAAGAAATGATCTTGGCATTTGCAATGACATGGATGGAACTAGATGGTATTATGCTGAGCAAAGTAAGTCGATCAGAGAAAGAGAAATATCATATGATCTCCCTGATATGAGGAATTTGAGAGGTAAAGTGTGGGGTGTAGGGAAGGAAATAATGAAACAAGATGGATTGGGAGGGAGACAAACCATAAGAGATTCTTAATCTCACAAAACAAACTGGGGTTATGGAGAGAGTGGTTGGGTTATGGACATTGGGGAGGGTATGTGATATGGTGAGTGCTGTGAAGTATGTAAGCCTGACAATTCACAGACCTGTACCCCTGGGGCAAATAATACATTATATGTTAATAAAAATAATTTAAAAAATTAACTCAAAATGGATCATGGTCCTACATATAAAGATGAAGCCATAAAATATCTAGAAAAATAACAGGAGAAAATCTATGTGACCTCGGGTATGGTGATGACTTTTTACATACAACACCAATGGCATGATACATGGAAGAAAGAATTGATAAGCTGAAGTTTTTTAAAATTGAAAACTTCTGCTTTTTGCAGGAGACATTGTCAAGACAATGAAAAGAAAAAGCCACAAATTGGGAGAAAATATTTTCAAAAGGTATTTCTAATAAAGCACTGTTTTTAAAACATATACACAAAAAACTCTTTAAATTCAACAATAAGAAAAAAATCCAATTAAAAATGGGTCAAATGTCTGAGTAGACCCCACAAAGAAGATTACACAGACACAAATAAGCAGATTAAAATATGTTTCACAGCATATACCTTAATGGAAATGCAAATTAAAATAAGAGACTACTACCCATCTATTAGAATGGTCTAATTGTACCTATTAGAATGGTGCTATCCAGAACACTGACAACACCAAAAGCTGGCAAGTATGTGGAACAATAAGAAACCCCATTTACTGCTCTTGGGAGTACAAAATGATAGAGCCATCTTAGAAGTTAGTTTGGCAGTTTCTGACAAAACTAAACATACTCTCATCATACTACAGTATGTCCTTGGTATTTCCAATAGCAACAGCAGTCCTTGGTATTTCCCCAAGGAAAAAAACAACTTATACCCTGCTTACATAATTTAGCAGCATTATTCATAAATGCCAAATCTTGGAAGCAACTAAGCTCCTCTCCAGTAGAAGAATGGATAAACTGTGGTACTTTCAGGTAATGAAATATTATTTAATGTGAAAAAGAAATGAGCTATGAAGCCATGAAAAGACATGGAGGAAACTTAAATGCATATCACTATTTGAAAGAAGCCAATTTGTTTGTACACCTGAAACTAATATAAAACTCTATGTTACTTATACTGGAATTAAAATTTTAAAAAGACGTTAAGTAGTGTATACTAGTCCTATTATTTCATGAATTGACTAATAAGTCTGTTCATATTTATATTATTATGTTTCATAAAAAATGAATATGGTTCATCTTAATAAATATTTATTCTAAAAAAAGAAAGAAGCCAATTTAAAAAAGATATATCCTATATGATTCTAACTATAAGATAGTTGGGAAAATGCAACAGTATGGAGACAGTAAAAAGATCATGATTACTAGGGGTTGGAGGAAGGAGGGATGAATAGTCAGAGCACAGAGGATTTCTAGGGCAGTGAGGCTATTTGGTATGATACTATGATGGTTGATACAAATCATTCACATTTGTCCAAACTCATAGAATGCCCACCACCAAGAGTGAACCCTAATGTAAACTATGGACTTTGGGTGATAATGATGTGTTGATGCAGTTTCATCAGTTGTAACACAAGTACCACTCTGGTGGGGAATGTTAGTAGTTGGGAAACCATGCATGTGCCGGGGGGTGGGGGGTAGGGATCATGTATATTCTCTTTGTACCTTGTTTTCAGTTTTTCTGTGAACATAAAACCACTCAAAAACTAAAGTATACTTTCAAAAAAACTAGATTGGGTACAATCTGCATAACATTTTAAAATTATAATCTGAGACTTGGGTACTGGAAGCAGTATTTTGTAGAGCTTTGGGAATTTTCTTTCAGAGCCTTCATAATGCTTTTGGGCTTCTACTTTAAAAGACTCCATTTTGCTAAGGGGTGGCATGTATTCCACTTTGAAGATTCTGACATGTTTTAATGGTCCTTTCTTTGAAGAAATTAATATCTGTGGGATTCCCTAGTGAGGAAGTTTTCTATTCAGGGAGGAAGAAAGTCCTCTGTTGAAATTATTTACCAGATTATGGTTTTAACCCTGGAGATAGTCTAATCCCTGACAGGGTTATCATCTTTTTGAAAATATTAATATGTTTGGAAAAGGTTCTACTTCTGAAGAAATTCTTATTGCTGGAAGGAGGCTATCTTTAAAATTTTAGCAAGTTGTTGTTTTCAAGGATGTTCTCTAGTGTAAGATGACTTCTCTGGGAGAACATTAAAATAAGAGGTAATTTCTTCTATTGACATTTCCTTATAGAATTCTATGAAATTCAGAATAGAACTAGTGTCTCATGGAGTATATAAATCAATGTTCTCATTTATTACATTAAAATAAAATGTTAATTGAAATCTATGTAACTTAAAAGTATATATGTACCTTTATTAGTCATATTTTATATGTTGTCAGTTTAAATATATAAAAGGCATCCACAAAAATAATCATATATATTAAGTCTGATTGTGGTCTACTAATGAAGGAAAAATCATGCTCTTTATCAATTGTCCTTTTTTACTCCATTTTTAAGATACCAAACATTTTTGAAGAAAACACAACTATTCCTCATTTGGAGAATTCACATAAGTAAACTGAAGGAAGATGAAAGGAGGTGTAATTATAAATATTTTTGATGGTTTCATAGAGCTGAAAAAATGAAGTGAAAGAAAGAAGGAGTGGTAGGGAAGAAATAAGTTAAGTAATTACATGAATATTTTCTCACTTGCTTCCCTGTATGATGTGAAACACAATAAGCACCGTAAAATAGTGTCAGAAAAGAAAAATGAATTTCATAATTAATCTAATTTTACTAAAATCAGTCAGTTGAAACACAATGGTTATTTCAGTAGAGTTTTATTTAAACTTTTTAATTATTTTTCTGATTTACCGTTTGTTCTATAAAAAACTATCTAATTTGAAAATATTTTTCATGCAACTTCAAAATCTCAGGAAGAGATATCCTTGGTGTAATTATGTAAAACCAGTGTGAAATTTCAATAAATCTAGAGTTAAATTTGATGTTATTCAACAGCTTTGCCTAGCAGTAAAAGCATTTAACTATAGTTTAGGCCCAGAGTATTTTTCAATTGAATGTCCTCTGATCACTTTACACAGTCTACAGCTGAATTGTAGCCCTCATTTTCCTGAGCACACACCCATATATTTTCGTTCATTTCATCTCCCTCTCCTAGAATATCAAGTCCACTTTTATACTAGTTTTAAGGATTATTTTAGTCTGTTCAGGCTGCTATAGCCAAATACCAGCAACTGAGTAGATTATAAACAACAGGCCTTTATAACTTATAGTTCTGGGGCTGGGAAGTCTAAGATCAAGGTGTTGGCCAACTGAGAAATGAGAACCCACTTCCTGGTTCACAGGCAATGTCTTTCTCCTTTACCCTCATTTTGAAGGGGAAAACTAGCTCTTTGTGATCTATTTTATAAGGTCATTAATCCCATTCATGAAGGTCCTACCATTAAGACCTAAGCTGTTCCCAAAGGCCCTACCTCCAAACACCATTACACTGGGCATTAGGTTTCAATATATGACTGTAGGGAAACACCAACATTCAATTAATAGCAAGGAGCAAGCCAAGTTCTGCTTCAATGGCATCAGAGCCCATTTAACCTCTGCATCTTCCGAACTACAATAGTATATGTTCTTGTATATCCCTGGGTCAAGATCCATGTTGACTAAATTGTAGGAAGACGGAGACACAGCCCAGTTCTATATATGATATAACTGTATTTAGAGTTTAATTTTTTTTGAGTTTAATATTTTAAAGTAGAGAATCCCTATTAACATAATATGTTGCATAAAGTGAGATTTATTAATGATTCCAGTGTTTTCCTGGTTCAAGAGCACCAAATCCAGCCAAATTTAATAAAGTATTAACCATGATCCAGCCAAATTTAATAAATTATTGTGTGATGATTCTTTAAAGTTGCACTTTTCCTTGAATAAGATGTTTATATTATTGTTATTAAACTCTACACTAAATAGACATCCAATCTAGTTATTGCTAGACATTAGAATGAGAAATACAATTTTCACTGTATATTCATTACTGTACTTGCTGCTTTAAAAACTTGGTACATATAGGGATGGATTTACTTTCATTATCTGTTACTTAACTGAATGAGATTCTATTAACACAAAATAGCTTTCTCTGATCTGGAGGTTTGCATATATAAGTGTATATGGATTTAATTTCTCCCAACAGTCCTTCATTTGAATCAATGCACAATTTGCTCATATAGCAAACCATGACTTCATATGGGAAGGAAAAAAAAAAAGAAATGCAAACTATAAATGCAAATCTGCACATTCAAATTTCATGACAGAACTTGGTATTCTACCAGATAATCTAAAATATGATTAAATTAAGTTAGTAAAATATTTTATTTATTTTAAAAAATATTTGTTTGAGAGAGAGAGAGAATGAGAGAGAGCAGAGAGCACAAGCATGGAGATAGGGTAAGGGGCAGAGGGAGGAGCAGAGGCAGACAGCCTGTGGATCAGGGAGGCCCATGCTGGCCTGGATCCCAGGATACTGAGATCATGACCTGAGCTGAAGAAGGCGGATGTTTAACAGACTGAGCCACCCAGGCACCCCGATTAATTACTATTTTAAAACTATCATTTGAATGAAAACACAAAATTAAACAAAATTCTGATAGAGCACTTCTACCTGCCGTAGAATAACTACATAAAGTACATATGCAATAAATAGTTGATGACTGATTAATATTGATGTGTATACTGCATTAGAATAAGATTATAACCAGATATAAAATAATTAGATTTATGATTCTGTCCTTCTAAGGACCTTAAAATGTAGTAATAAACATAAAATTAAAACTAGTGAAAAATATGAGCACAGTTAAATAAACAGATGAAAATTATATTACAAGTCTACATTGTCAAATTATTTTAAGCACAGAATATTTTTTCAAAAAATTGTTAAGAAAAAAGGGAAAAAATATGACTTCTTCTAGACCCTTTTGCGATCAGCACCACCACTTTTCCAGACTTCATTTTCTGACTTTATCCATTCCCATCTGACTTCCAAAAACTTGATTCCAAACAGCTCTCAGGTCAGCAATGATGTTCAGTCACCAACTCTGATGAACAATTTCATTGCTAATTTTAATAGCGTTTCATAGTATTTACCACTTCCTCCTTTAAAATCTTGTTTCTGCTCCCTTGTATTCCTGGATATTTTCTAGCTTATTCCCTCCATATTGTCCCTTTTCCAAGATCACTCCCCTCTATCTGGCTGTCAGGGCTGTAGCTTCTCACAACTTGGTCCTATGCTTCTTTTTTATTATTTTATATTTTCTTCCGTCTCACATATACACATGCAGTCAATTCATATTTCACCTCCTTTTTCTCATTCTGGATCATACATTCCATTATAGAAGGCAAAAACCTCTGAGTCATTGTAGAAACCCTCTAGCCTATAATCAATATACCAAAGACATCATCAAATTCTACCATTTTATGCCCTAAATATCTCTTGAATCCGCATCATCTCAGTTCACTGTCTTAGTTGCACTACTAGCCCACTCATATTTACTCTGGCCTCAAAGTCATCTTTCCTGTTTGTAATTCTCATTCTGTCATTTATTTCTTAGTTAAAACACTTCAGTGATTTCTAAATGCTCATAGAATTAAAAACTAACATATAAACTGTAAGGCTGGACATACTCAAATTCCTTCCTATCCCTCTAGCTTATTTCACAAAATTCCACTGTCCACCTCTTTGCCTGTATACATCCTGGATTTGTTTCAGGATGAAAAATGGGGAGGTAGATGTAGAAACATTATAAGGAAAAGTGCTAAATGTTATTTACAGACTGGCTGTGAGGGATCATGTTGACTGAACGGATCAAATAACTACTGCATATCACCCTCTAAGCGTGCATTCCCTTTTCCCATCTTCAGGTCTCTGCTTATGTTGCACAGGCTAGCCAGTTGGGAAATTAGGGATGATGTTAGTGAGAACTGTGGAATGGTGAACAGATGATTGTTTCAGGGCAGAGGATGTATATATGACATAACACATTTGGCTGATTTCTAGGGACAGATGATCTCAACACAACTATGAAGATCTGACTAGGCTAGGGACGGGGATAAGCTTGGGCACCAAGTTACCTGTACTTACTTGGTAGTGTATATCACTAAAGACCCTTGATAAGTAATTTTGTTAATAACCAGAAAGCCTGGGAATAATTATCTCAGAGGAATGGAGGGTGGCCATGAGGGAAAACAAGAAAGAAGGAATATGGATGAGGAAATTTGCCTCAAAGAGTTTCTAAAGTCTTACCTAAACTGAAGGTCTTCTATAAGATCACACACATACGTGAATATGCTTTTTTCAGTTAATTCTATTACCTTTTTTATTCTCCTTAGTTCAAATCTAAAGTAATTTGATACCTGCAGGTTTTAGAAACAACATGCTTTAAATTATTTTGAGTTTAATTGGCTTTAAATGACAGATAGTAGCTTAGCTTAATGCTAATAGTCATGTATTTATATATTGATCAAAATGCATACATTGCAGAATATTTAATGTGTCCCCAGTGAGAAAGGTAGAAGGAAGGAATACATGTGGTAAAACTTACTTAACAATTTTCAATCAAAATTAAGTTGCTCTGGCTTTTTTAGAGAATGATTCTTTACGGGCAATAATGTAAAAAACAACATGAACAATCACGATGGCTATTTTTGTTCTGTGTTTCAGACTTAAAACATACCAGGCAAATAGAGTAAGATGCTGAAAAAATATATACTCTACCCTGATTAATGGATGCTATAGATATCTTTCTGCTCTGTCTGCTTGGTTAGCTTTGTTTCAAATGTGATACAGATCTCATGCTGCACAGCAGATTCAGAAATAGTCCATGTTCCTTTAAATTCAGGCAATGCATCATATTCTATTACACTGTGTCACATCAGTGTATGACAGTAAAGCATGAGTTATGTGGATATGGACCAGTAGGTGAACTAGTCTCAACACATGGACAATTTGAAGATCAAGCAAAATATTCTGGTGAAAAAAAATGTTTAAAAAAGTAGAATCATAAATAATATATAAGACACAAAGGACACTATTCCTTATTTACTTACAAAATCAACATTCCACATAATCTTTCCAAAAACTCTGAAAAATGCATCCTAACCCCATGTATTTATATGATCTGGCTCTTAGATAGAAGTTTCTTATGTCAAACTTCACTTTTGTTTTTCCCAGATATTAGCAATGGGAAAGATAAATAATGCATCAGAGTTTCTCTTCACATCATCTGTGTCTAACAAAACAATAATGGGAGACATTAACATGGAGACCAAAGAATAGGCTTTCAAGGATAAGAAATTATGTTTGTTGTAAAAATCCACATGATTCCAGTGGGGTGTTAAGGCAGAATAAGTTAAATTGCTACTCATCACTTTTACAATTATTAGTAATTAATATTTATTGTATCCTGATCTTCTAGATATTGCAGAGTTTTAAGATGTACATAGTTTTAAGATATACATAGTTCCAAACAAGAGAGCATTCAAAACAAATTAAAAACAAACCTGAGAATACCATAACTGAATAATTAAGAAAAGAGTAGATGGCAATTTGGTATATCGCAATCTAAAGTTCTCCCATACTGATGTATGATTATTTAGAATTAAGCATTTAGAATGTTTAACCAAATTGGGTATGAAAAGCATGTATTGAATAGGATTGAGAAGCTGAGGAAGATTCCATGTAAAGAGGCAGTAACAGAAAAAGGAAAAAAGAAAGCAAAACAAGACTGGCAATTTTGGCAAACCATTATTATGAAATTTCTTGCCTAGTGGATTATTCATGAGATTTTTCCAACAGCTTTCTTTGAGCATCTGTATGTCCCTAATCATGCCCTAAAACTGCCCTTGTGACTTTAAGGAAGAATGTCAGAGAAAGGCCATAAATTATGCAGGGAAAGAAAAAAAATGAGCTAGAAGGGACACCAAAGCTTTGTAATACATATTTGGAGTAGGGAATGACCACATTAATTCATTTAATCATTCTTTCATTCAATAAACATCAATTATCAACTATGTATTACACTGTCTACTAGTCATGTGCTGAATCATATTGGAGCCTGAGGCAAAAGGAAAATGTGTGCCCCTCTATACAACTCATCAAAATATTTCCCTGTATTTTGAACCTAGTGGAAAAAGTCAATAAAACTCTATAATCACAACCATGATTATATATAAAAACCCCACACTGCCCAAACTGTTTGCATGCCATGTTCAACCCTTATAAACCTCACCAGTGCCAGCTGCAGCACTCACAGAGCTGGAAGACTGAGGAGCAACTAGAAACCACTATCCCAGTCATACAAATAATGAATAATGCAGGCTCATAAAAAGAAACAGAAATCTGTATTTCTAATTTTTTGATATTTTGTTCATTGTGGATTCTTTACATTTTTTAAACATCGCATTCAAATATTTATCTTGATTATTGAGTATTTGGTGCTTCTTTCCATTTTGTATCTCACTGGCTTTACCCCACAAAGTAGAATAGGGTATCTGAATATACTTCTATAAAGTGGTAAAATTTTAATACGAATTTGTTTCCAAATCAATATCCTCTAGCCTATAGTTTTTACCCCTCTTTCTCCATTTCTGCATAAGCGTGCTACACACATACACACAGACCCATACACACACACAGAATTGTATTTTCATCTTTACTTAGAGAATTCTACATTTCCTCCTAGTGTTTTTCAGAATATTTATTTCCCAAAGTTGTAATCATTGTTTTCAAAATCTTCAATTTTCCCACTACTCCTTAAGTTTCATTGACAAGTTTAATAAAGTTCTGATTGTTCAGCACTTTGGGCTTTGAGACACTATTTTACTTTTGCTCATAATGTCAGGCATCTTCAGATGCACTGGTCTCTCCAAAGTCACTCTCCAACGTGCTCTCTGCATCATGAGAGGCTGACTCTAGATAGACTCCATCAACAAGCTTCCTTGCCTTCCATCTTAAAGCTGAATTCAGCCAACAGGGAGCACCAGCAACAGATTGGAAGGATGGAGGAGAATGAGCTCAGAATATTTACTGCCTTGCTTCCTCTGCCAGATCTCTGCAGTTGGCTATGTTCCTCCACCACTACTTTCACAGTAATCTTTCTGGATTTTGGTAACTGCTCCCTCTCCTTCCTTTGGGACTGAAGTGATAACAGCTGTTTTATACCAACTCCACTTTTTAGCTTTTTTCTTCAGCTCATCCACACCTTTGTAAATGGTCCCTTTAAAAATAACAATTTTGGGGGCACCTGAGTGGCTCAGTGGGTTAAGCCTCTGCCTTTGGCTCAGGTCATGATCTCAGGGTCCTGGGATCGAGCCCCGCATCAGGCTCTCTGCTCAGCAGGGAGCCTGCTTCCCCCTCTCTCTCTGCCTGCCTCTCTGCCTACTTGTGATCTCTCTCTCTCTGCCAAATAAATAAATAAAATCTTTTAAAAAAAATAAAAAAATAGAAATTTTCAATTTATCTAAATAGATGTGCCATCTATTTCTGGTTGGGACCTTGACTGATACTTCCATTTATCTTTGTGTAGTGATTATTTTGTTTCTCAACATCACTATGTCACTAATTACCATTTATTTTGATGTTCACTTCTACCTCTTTATTTTAATTATTTTCTATCTCCTTTTGTTAGTTTTTTAAATTCTTGTGAAATTTCTTAAGATATTAAGATCTTTTATTAAAATCTTCAAATAATTTGATATATTACTCTGATGCTTTAAACACAGTATTTAGAACATGTAACCTTATTTGATAAGGAAATCTCATTATTATATGCACAAAATACTATGAAGTAATGCTTTTAAGACTTTTAAAACATTGCACTGGCTTTCGTAGTAAACAATCGTAGACTTTTGTGCAGTCCTACTTCTTTACTTACTTTTGTACTTTGATTTCTCTTTCCCTACTGCCACTTTACTCAATACATATTTATAGGACAACAACAAGAGATGCCAAGCTAGGCACAACCAATAACGTGCAGGACTTTGTAGCATCATCTCTGTGCCCCTAAGAGGCCTCATTTTTTCTTTCTCATTTGATATTTTGAATCTCCAGTCACCTTGGAAACATAACTAAGCATAACCAGTCCTAAGTAGGGATCTGGGGACCACCTTAGAGTAGCATGTATGGACTTCTGATAAATTGACTTGGTGATGATTTCAACTGTTTAAAAGCTTTGGGAAGCCCATCCCTGGATTTACAACTATTTTTCAGAAAGTTGAAAAATAAGAAGTCATGTATTGGAATGAGTGAATATTAATAAGCCTGGATTGCATGATAAGCTTATAAACAATATTGATCTTTTGGGGTGCCTGGGTGGCTCCATGGGTTAAAGCCTCTGCCTTCAGCTTGGGTCATGATCCCAGGGTCCTGGGATCGAGCCCCGCATCGGGCTTTCTGCTCAGTAGGGAGTCAGCTTCCCTTCCTCTCTCTCTGCCTGCCTCTCTGCCTACTTGTGATCTCTGTCAAATAAATAAATAAAATCTTTAAAAAAATCGATCTTTTATGTCATTTCTAGTGTGTATGGAGAACCAAATTTTCAGACAGCGTCTAGTAAACTTAAATTAAAATTTTTTTCCATGAAGCACTTATTTTTTTTAAAGATTTTATTTATTTATTTGACAGACAGAGATCACAAGTAGGCAGAGAGGCAGGCAGAGAGAGAGGAAGGGAAGCACAGAGAGCCTGATGCGGGGCTCGATTCCAGGACCCCAGGATCATGACCTGAGCCGAAGGCAGAGGCTTTAACCCACTGAGCCACCCAGGCGCCCCATCCATGAAGCACTTATTAAAAACTGCAACCAGGGACGCCTGGGTGGCTCAGTTGGTTGGACGACTGCCTTCGGCTCAGGTCATGATCCGGGAGTCCTGGGATCAAGTCCCGCATCAGGCTTCCAGCTCCACGGGGAGTCTGCTCCTTCCTCTGACTTTCTCCTTGCTCATGCTTTCTCTCAAATAAATAAATAAAGTCTTAAAAAAAAAAAAGAATTGCAACCAAATATCTTTTAATCAGATAGCTCATGAGATTTATTATCTGTATTATATAGCCAAACAGTGATTTAATTTAAATTACCAATTGATAATATTTTAAGTTATTTTCCATTGGTTTTAAGTAAACTTATTCTTTCCATAGGTTTTAAGATGTTAATGTGTGAATGTGTGACCCTGAGATGTCCAAACTTATTCTACATAGCCAACAGTAGATAGTATGATATTAGGGACATGGTAAATGTAGATGATTTATTAAATTAAATATTCTGATGCAACATATTATTTTAAACAAAAGGGTATAAACAGGCATGCTTTGGTCTAATAACTTTGTTTAGACCTTTAAATTTAAATGTATAGGTTTCCTTAATATCCAAATCATAGGAGGTGATCACAGATATTTTGGTCAATAGATTATACTTCGGTGACATCCCTATACTTCCTGAATGCACAGTGGGCACCTGGCATAGATGACCACAGCCTAAGGGTTAAAAGCAAAATCTTCTTGGCTTGAATACCATCTGTTTTCTACTCGTAAGTAGAAAAATTAATTAAATTTTCTGTGCCTCTGTTTCCCAAATCATTGGGATAATTATAGTATTGTATATATCCCATAAGATTCTTGTGAAAATTAGATAAATGAATACATATAAATAGTGTCTACACAGGCAAGTGCTCAAAAATCTTTAGCTCCTTTTACCACATTATCTCATTTATTCTTTTTAACAACACTTTAAGGTTGGTGCCATGCCTATTTTTGCAGGGACAAGAACACCAAAATACAAATATATATCATTTATCTCTCTCCAAGTTCCTAAAATTAAAGCCTACATTTGATCACTAAAAAGCCACTGTGGCCAAATCATGGATATTTAAGGCATATCTCTATTTAATTTTTTTGTATTATTTGAAGTTTAAATAGAGGGACTTGTCAAAATAAATAAAACATAGTTTATCCATTAATTCTGACTATGGCCTAACACTAGTTAAATTTGAATATAATGTGGAAAAAATGAAAAGAGGTTTTAAAAAAAAATAAGAGGATAGAAGATGTTTACCAAATAGGCTTGCCCTCACTCCAAAATGGTCAGGCAGGATTAAAGTAAATAAAAAAAAAAAAAAAAGAAAGAAAGAAAGAAAGAAAGAAAGAAAAGAAGGAGGAACTTGGCTTTTTTATATATTTCTCAGTTACCTTTCTAATCTCACTTCTGTCTTTTCCACTGTTTTGACTGTGATTCCTCATATGATATTTGCTAAATCACTTTCCACCTCTATTTTCCAGTATACTTCAATTTCTGGTCTCACACATTTCATTACTTTGCATTATAATCTTAATGACATTGCAAAATGTGCATGAAGGTTTCATGTACAATGAAAAAAATTAACCCCTTCAAAACTGCTTCTTTTCTATGTTGATCAGCAATCTTATCAGCAACAACTGCACATCCATGTTGGGTGAGCATCTGTCTCCTGGTTTGTTCCTTGTCAAATTTACAGATTATTCTGCATAACTTTTCACCTTGAATCTGCACTCTACATGACATAGGTAAAAAAGCACACAGCCAAGTGCAACACTCTTTCTTTTGAGAGTGAACATGCAGTGCAAATTCATGCTGTGTGGATCTGCAAAGCTCCTTGAGCCTCTGAACAGGTGTGAAAAATGTTGCGACAATCTGGAAAAGCATATTTTAGACAAACTACTATTGTATTATTTAGGTAACAATGAAACTGTTTACCCACAAAAGAGCAGTGTATAACACTGACTTTTTTTTAGATATGAGGATATAACTTTGCAAATCTAAATTTAAAAAGAGTTCCCATTAGAGAATGCACAGGTAAATAATTAAAAAGTCAAAATCAAAATACCAACAATAGCCACATAATTTATACATAAAGAAAGACCTGCTTTCTCCAGTTTGCATCACACAAAGAAATATTTCTTTGCAAAAGCTGAAAAGAGTAGAATCCAGATCCTGAATATTTAATAGAAAATAAAATGATATTTATTTTTAAGTGCATTCTACATTCAATACAACTGCATACTCACAACAAATCTATTGCGTTGCCCTGACATAGTTACTGCAAAGGTTTTTCCTTCGCTGTCCCAAGGGCCCAATTGATTTATCTGCCAGAAGCCTAAAGCCCCAAAATAAGATAGCTTTGAGTTTACAGAGGTCATTTTTCATTGTCTAAATAAAAATTTCTAAACAAAAATCTCTCATCCTGTTAACCGCAGGGTCCTTATCTCCCCAGAGGCTACGGGCAACCTGAAAGAAGCCATTTCAATTCTTTCATGAAGAAAGATAAAAGCAAGTTTTCGATTAGAAATCCCAGCAAAGCCTTCTTATTAAATGGTGGTAACAGTAACTAGTTGAAAAGGCAAAACTGTTCTCAAACGGGGAGGGGGAAAGAGAGAAATTATTATGCATGAGACAAACCTTAAACAGGGGCTGCGAAAACAATCGGAGACAGTGACAATCGAGGAGGCAAAGGGAAGTTTATGAATCCTTGTGACTCCTCACAGTTGGTCCACCCAGGTCCTTAATAAACTGCCTAGTTTTATCAAGCATGTTCTCTTAATTATGTGTGCCTACTTTTATCAACTAACATTAACGACATGTCACAATAATTAAGCATTCAGGCCCATCTTCTCTGATCTGTCATCATTCAAAGTCCTTATGCAGCGCAGGCAGACGTGGGATGTGGCAGGCAATCCTGGCTTTGGAATAATAGATTTTTGTGAGGCTAAGCTAAAAGGAAATTATCAAAAATGACTTCATAGACTAAGTTTTGATAAAGAAGATAAACACGGACACTAATGGTGATGCCCTGGGAAACAAACCTGAACCATAAAAGAAAAGGAGGATTTTGCTATTTGGAGAAACCTGCTCTAAGTGAAGGAGAATAAAAAGTATGCCTCATTTTAACTTAATTCTTTCAGTAGGTTGTAGTAGGAAAGTGGAATAATTCAGGAGCGTGTTTACACTAAAACATAAACCTCTTTTTGTACCCGTTAAAGTGCCAGGCTGTCATTCTTATTATCTCTAAAAAATAGAAAAGACCAGAGAGGGGAGGGAAGATGGTTACTTAACTCGGTAAGCAAAATTTTTAAAATTTGTTTTCAGTTTGTCCTCTAAATGTAGATCTTATTACATTTTTTTTACATTTTTATTAATTTTAAAGTCTGCTATAAGGAGGGATACCCCCAAACAAGAATAAACACTCAGGCGCAATCTATAAAATCTGGCTTACCTTATATTCCTACTCTTAGCCTTAAGGTAGTACCGGCGATTGAATATAACTTTATTCCTCTCATTTCAGGTACATATTCCAAAAAGCAGCTGAAGGTGCTCTTTATTATGTGCATCATAAAGAAAATACTATCCTCATTTCCTCTAAGAAAATATCAAAATATGATTTCTATACATTGACTGTAAAATTTAATTGTCATAAACTGGAGGTTACCCAAGAAACCACTGTCAGAAAGTATGGCTTCATATTAAATATTTTAATGCCAAAATTCTTACAGCTGATAGGGAGTATATACATTTTCTAGTACCTTGTTCTGCAGAGAACTCATTCCAGTAGATTCAGGTGGAAACCATGCTGCTCAAAACCAGATAAAAAAGGAGAATGTAACATAGGGTGTGTGCGTGTGTGTGTGTGTGTGTGTGTGTGTGTGTTTTGGTACTATAGCTAGGATGGGTAGGTGGTAATACCCACTTTGAACATTTTCCAGCCAAAATCATCTTGACTATTTTCTATGGGGCAGAACTTTAAAGATTAATTTTTCACTAGTTTATGTGTTTCAAGGGACCCAGTACTGCCTCAGAAGAAAATATGTGCCCATGAGGCCACCTTCAGGCAAAATGTGATGGTTTTCTATCCAAAGGTGAGTCTTCGCTGTGTATGTCAAGTATTGCTCCTAGGATACTGAACACATGGCCAGTTTTACTGTTTCCTAGACATGTGGATCTTCCCTGAAAAGAAACAAGGAATATTTCTTCTCTGAGATTTCATCAAAGAGTAGAATGCCGATCTCTCAGATCTTCTATGCTCATCAAAATCCAAAGTGAGGGAACTATGATGCTTGAAGAAAAAACTGAAAGTCATTCTCTCCCTTAAAAATTAAAATTTCTGCTTGAAATCAGAATGTCCCACTACAGGGTATCATATATGACTGCTACTGCCCCCACACATAATTGATGTCACTGAGTTATGTACTGATGTCCTTGACTTACTCTATAGAAGAATACATACAACAAGCAACTCTGTAAAATACCTAATGGTGGTTCATGCAGTAAGGCTGCAGAAGACACTAACCTCTGTTATCACTCAGTGTTCCTCATAATAAGATCCATGTAAGAAATGTTATTTAGAAATCAGTGTTCAGTCTACGGCCATACCACCCTGAATGCGCCCGATCTTGTCTGATCTCGGAAGCTAAGCAGGGTCGGGCCTGGTTAGTACTTGGATGGGAGAAATCAGTGTTCCAAAAAAAAAAAAAAAATCTGGGGGCCTGGGTGGCTCAGTTGGGTAAGCACCTGCCTTTGGCTCAGGTCATGATCCCAGGGTCCTAGGATCCAACCCCACATTGGGCTCCCTGCTCGGAGGGGAGTCTTCTCCTCCCTCTGCCTGAAGCTCTCCCTGCTTGTGCTCTCTCTCTCTCTAATAAATAAATACTATCTTTTAAAAAAATCTATGCTACCTCGAGAAACTATTAAATCTTAGTTTTGTTGAGTTTAAGCTTTAGATGACTTAATTTTTATCTATTTTATTCTTATTATTTCCTGTATTACAATTATGGCACGTAAAATATTCTGGAAGACAGTGTCATAAATAACAAAAGGGATGGTTAAAATAATTAAATTCACATTGGAAAATCCCTACAGATTAAAAGGAGTATCTGACGCACACTGGCGGGGACAGGTAGGTTATAAGGAGAAGAGTAGAGAGAGGTGGTCCATGGCTAGTGCAGCTGCTCAGCAATGTCAGAGGACACCAAGCTGTTTCATCTTTCTGCAGCCACTCTTCCCAATAATAAGACCATATTTGAAGATAAGAGGCAGAAGAAAGTACCAGCCATGCTTATGTCAAGAAAAAGGTATCAGCCAATGTCCCCTAACAGACTTTTGCCCATGCCATGTCTCATTGGATGTGATGAGAACACCTGGCCCCCTCTTGCTGCAAGGGAGGTTGGCAAAGAGAGTACTCAGTTTTCTGGGACTTGCAGTAGAGGGGGCAAGAGAAAGCATCGCTGCACATGATGGGTGGATTATCAGAAATTATATAAAACAAAACAAAAATAGGCTCTTCCACAGTTATTAAGAAACTCAAAAGAGGCTTCTAAATTACTCAGCATTCAGCTCAAGAAATATTAGAGTACTCCAATGAGTATGACATTATTATAAAAGAGTTGAGCAGCTTGTAGAGTTTTGGCTTTGTAATCTGGATGGTTACTTTTTAAATATATTAACTGTGATGGCACTGTACTATCATTACCTGAGATCCCCAGGTTCAGAATAAACTTAGTGTGAAGTTTAATCTTATGATAGTGAATGTAAAGCACATAATTAAAGTTCTTAATAATGTCTAATTTCTTTGGTCAACTTCTTGTCGGAACTTACAGGTCATCATTGTTTTTATATTGTATAATCAGTGAAAAAGAATAAAATGGCAACTCTGCCTAAACTTTTTCTTTTTTTGCATAGTGTTCCTGCTCTGTTTATTAGTACTATAATTGATTTGTGTGAAATCACAAATCAAATCTTGAAAAAGCCTTTTTATGTCAAATATTCCTTTTACAAGTTTAGTTTAAATGAGTAATGTAATCTATAAACGCACTTCCTTAGGCACATGAAAACTATATAGTTCAAAAATATATAGTTCAAAAGGTCTTATTCACATTTTCTGATTTTATCATCACAACAGCCAAACAAGATAGATACTGTTATTATCTCCATTTTATGGATGAAAAAAGTGAGGCTTATGGATTTAGAAGCTACTCAGCTAGGAAACTACCAGGTCTGAATTCAAAACCGGACTGATCTGATCCCAAAGCTTCCTTTCTTAACTATTCTACCAATAAATCAGTTAATGAAGTAATCAATTAAAATTCAACTTAGTACACCCTTCACTGAAAAAGAATTTTAGGGCATATTCATGGTCTAAGAACAAGTAAGAAATCCAAATAAAACCAATACCATGAGATAGATTTATTGAAAGTAAACTTCTTGGAAAATTCAATCCAATTTTACATTTGTATCTATGATAGAGTACAATAAAGGCTTATCTCCAGAATAACGACTGGAATCAGAATGTTCTTAATTACTGCAGTTTCTGAGAAAAGAAAGATAAAAACACATTTTATGAAAGCTGAAAACCAAAAGAACATTCTAGTAAACATTTAGCCAATAAGGAAATTCAATGACTATTACAGCTCTATTCAGTTAAAGCCCTTACTGTATATAGGAAACATGAGATTTCTATACCTAAGTCTTCCATAAGTGCAGAGTTGACAAAAACAACTATAAAATTTCATGAAGTAGTGAATTCAATGGACATTTGATTTTCTGGTGACATTCCCACCAGAACTCTTGAATGCAGATACTATGTGCATGTCAGGGGCCAGCCAGTTAGTTCACATTAAGAGAAGTATATGTGTCTTGGTGAATAGACATCAATTTACACATTCTCTAAATAAACCAACACTGTCTCCCCACAATCTTACCTTCTTCTCATGGCTTTTATTTAAGCTAGAATTTTTTAAAAATTCATTTAGTTGGTTGCAAATTTGAGTTTCAAACACTAATAGGCTTTTGTTTTAACTCTCAGATGAGGTAATAAAAATTAATTAAAACCGTACTATCCAATAAAATGAAGCTTTCGTTCAGTCTATGCCAATGTGTCTTCTGGCTGATTCCAAAATGACATTTTATAGATATCATCCCCAATTCTAGATCATGTTATAGAAAAAGAAATAGGTAGCTTGGGGACACCTGGGTGGCTCAGTTGGTTAAGCGGCTGCCTTCGGCTCAGATCATGATCCCAGCGTCCTGGGATCGAGTCCCACATCGGGCTTCTTGATTGGCGGGGAGCCTGCTTCTCCCTCTGCCTCTGCCTGCCACTCTGTCTGCCTGTGCTCGCTCTCTCGCTCTCTCGCTCTCTCTCTGACAAATTTAAAAAAAAATCTAAAAAAAAAGAAAAAAGAAATAGGTAGCTTGGTTCTTACCAGACTTCTGTTCTGTTTGAGAAATTAGATATTTTGCCCAGCTTTACTGTCAATCCATAAAGTGATAAAATTGCTTTCTAGTCACTTAGATTTAGGTGTGTAGTCTGATGCAAATCAGATACAAACTTATTTGATAAAACAGCAACAGTGTAGAAGTTCTCAAAGACCTGGACTAATAGCTTGGTAATGCTATTATGGACTGTGATACACATTGTTTTATCATCTTTTCCTTAAATGAGTCTCTTTCTTATACTTTAAATCACTTTCCAAGACATAAGAAGTCTTTCTCGTCTCATTTATGTTAAGCTGGTCTTTTTGGGGCACCTGGGTGGTTTGGTGGGTTAAAGCCTCTGCCTTCAGCTCGGGTCATGCTCTCAAGGTCCTGGGATCCGGCCCCGCATCGGTCTCTCTGCTCGGCGGGGAGTCTGCTTCCCCTTCTCTCTCTGCCTGCCTCTCTGCCTACCTGTGATCTCTCTCTGTCAAAATAAATAAATAAAATAAAATAAACCAAAAACCTGGTCTTTTTTCCCGCAAGATACCATCAATTTTCACACTCAAACAGCTATTTATCCCACTCTTGAAGATTCCTGGGGTATATATCAAGTAAATTATGTTCAAAATCATGTATCCAGTCCTAATTTAAATATGTTTGAAATTTCTTTTAAATGTTTGTTTGCTTATCCATGTATCTATCCATCCATCAAGCTAACATTGATTAGAAACATTGAATATGTGATGTGCTCTGCAATGTGGTTTCCCCTTCAGCCTTATCCCACATATAGGAGGAATTGCTTGGCTCAGAAAGTACTCAAACAAGCAAATATAAAAACATCTTTCTGCAGAAAAACAAATGCATCCTATAGTAAAGTAATCATTTCAATTGAGATATTGATAATGTTCTTGAATTTTTTTATTTAAGCCTTTACAGGATGTTCAACTTATTCCATGATTTATCTGCTCCCCTCCACCTCAGTTATGACTATTAATACACAAAAAAATAGAACCATGCAGAATCATAGAGGGAATCTAAGAGAGTTTCTGGCATTAAGGAGCTGCTAATCTTGTGGGAAGGCAGGAAAATAAATATACAATCTAACTTAATTTTTTAAACATTTCAAGTGTTGTAGGAAGAATGGTTTAGGAGCAATACTCAGACAAGAAGTCTTCAGAAATGGCTTTCCAAGGTGAGATGATAATCTAGCTGAGTTTTATTAGTTTTATTTGGCCAGAAAAATATGTGACATAAGGGAACAGCACCAGGACAAGTATGAAGGGGATGCAGGGAACTATGGCAGTTTAGTATGACTGAGTAGAAGGTATGATGTATACCAGTGGAACCTGGGGTGGAGACCCTATGCAAGGTCAAGCTAAGCTATTTCAAGAAACTCAAAATATACCAAAGATCTAAAGGAGCCAATGAAGAGGTTTAAGGGAAAGTGAAATAATTAGGCTTTAGGTTTGCATCTTAAAGTATTTGCTAGGACTGCATAGTTGGTACCAGTTAACTAAGGAAGGAAAATTAGAGACAAGGTCTCCCAGTAAAATATAAGGAGGAACTGGAGATTCTCTGAAAAGTCCTCTCTCAGGGGGATCTGTTCATGCAGTCCACCCTTGAATTTATGGGTTCCTTGTTCACATCTGGTTCTGGACTCAAATTCCCTCCCTCCTTTCGCCTCCCCTTCATGAGTTAAGCTTCATGTAGTATTCTTTGCCCTATAACCTGATTTCACTTCATTAATCTTCTCAATTCTTTAAGATCTCAGTCCATTCCTACCAACTTCTTTCTCCTGAGGAGAAGAAAGAATTAAAAAGAAACAAATAAGTTGCATTCTTTAAAAAAAAAATGTAGTATTGTAAATTTATAGCACTAATCATATGTCTACGTATTTCTCATACCTAACTATTCTAAAAACATATATTCACAGTATGGCTCTATGTAATTAGTTTCCTTACATTTTATCCTTATCTGGTGATATCTATATTTTAGGATAAAAATAATTTCAGTAGATACATATGCAACACCAGCCACTGACATAAAGAATACATAATGAAATAGTTATATCCCAAGAGAAAAGTCAGGTGATAAACTTTCAAGTATTTCAGGTAGAACATTAGAAGAGAAATAAATAATAAAACTATACATATGGGTGTGTGCGCTTGCGTGCACACACACACGAACTATGCAAATACTGATTCTTATATTTTAAGCTATGCTGTTGAGCTTAGTGGGTTACTATAAGAATCTTTATAGAAAAAAAAACCCACCCTGAAACAGCACTATGGAGACTTAAAACAAAACAAAAAGAAATTCCACCACTATATAGCTTTCCGTGTGGAGCCCATAATGTCCTTGATAGAGAACATCATGTAACCGGGACACATATGTTGGTTTCTACTATTTCTTTGATTAGCCCTCATTCTTGCTCTTCAGGGTTTCTATCATAATACAAGAAAATAAAATTTTAAACCCAGAAGGATTTTTACAGTAATGCAAGCTATTGATCGGTGCAATTTTTTTCAACCAGAGCTTACTATTGCGCCCAGATTCTTTACAGCTCCAATATGCCCAGTGGGTTAATATTAGGTAAGATACAAGCTGTTAGAAAACTACCAGAAAAAATTTTTCCCCTCAATGTTGCTACCTATTTCAAGCCCCTATGGGGCAGTAACAAAAACTTTGCGACTTCTTTGTTTTTATCCAAACCTCAGACTTTAGATATACTCTGAGTGATAAAAATCAGTAATGAAATATTAATTCAAACCATGATTTTCCTGTGTTGGTTAGCCTTAAAACACTTATTTTAATGGGCATATCCATGTGTGTTGTCCAGCCCCAAAAGACATCTTTAACAGTTACCATCCTCACTCCCTGCAAAAGGCCATGAGTGAGCTATAAATAAATATTGCTATTGCATTCTTTAGTTGGTCATCTTATCTTTCCACCATTCGCCTCCCCTAGGCTCTGTTTTGAATTTTCTTCTGGATCCCAGTCTCAAGTCCTTTGGTTTTTAAACTAGATCCATCCATCCGATGTCTAATCTCTAGAGATTATCCTCCAGTTCAGAGGCAACTTTATAGGAAGCTTAAGCTTCATGGTACCTCATTTGCACAGGTGATGGGCCTGAGTGGGGGAATAATATTTTCATAAAAGTTTTCTTTTTAGATATACTGAAAGGTAAGAATTTTTCTTTTTCAAAGAGAACCCCCTCTCCCACATTTTTATAAGCTTTGGACCTCACAAAACCCATAACTGCCCCTAACTTCATCCTTAGACTGACTTTCTGGTTGAGTTCCTCTTGTAGAACTCTTACCTTTTCATCTCCACCCTCTGGGTTCTACTCACTGAGGTCCTCAGACATATTCTGGCTTGGGTAAGGTTCTTCTAGGTTTCTGGACATAATGCCATGCCAGGTTCAGCTCTGGGTCCTCCTTTATCAGTATAGGAAAATGAGCATCTGAACTACAATAAATAGTATGAGACAAATATCCTCCTAAAAGCAAGTACATGTATAAAATGAAAAATTAAGACACCCCCCCCCAAATAGAGAAACCAGTTTACTTTCATCATCTGCAGTCAGTTTCTCTGGGATGTATCCTAGGGTCACAAGAAGACCATGAGAAAAAGAAAACTACTTCTCATGCCAGACACATCTAAATATCTCTAAGTGATAAGGTTTGTCATGGATCTCAGGTCTTGAAAGTGTGTTTGTTTCCACCTAAATGCTTGGCATCATCACAGACTACAGCCTGAGCTGATAAAGCTGTGCATGTGAGGCTGTCCACCTGCAGAATGGCAGGTGGAAAATTATTCAGGAGAAGGAGTTTAATTGGTGACCTTTAAAATAATGATTCATTAACTTAAAACACTTTCACTATGTCAGCATGAGTGCTTCAACTGAAACTAATATATTTAAATCAAAAACAGTAGGTCTTATTTAACCTGTCTTAAACCAAAAAGGTACATTTTAAAAACATTTTTAAAAATTCTTTCTCTTTCTTTCCCCGTCTCCATACCCCTTTTCCTCTTCTTCCTTCCTTCATTTCTTTGTTTTTCTGTTCCTTCACTCCCACCCCTCCATTAAGCTACGTTTTCGTTACTTGGGCAGTCTCCATTTGTTCATCTGCAGATGAAGTGGCACCTGCAGGGTAGACTCGAATCCTAAACAGTCAAATCTTTTCTCCATTTCCTGGAAGCAAATGAGCAAAGTGACTTCAAGAATAACTCTTCCAACCAGGCAAAGAAGTCAGGCAGACCAGTATTCCATTTGTTTTGTTTTGTTTTTAGAGACAGAGTGAGAGACAGAAAGAGAGAGAACAGATGTACATGTGCAAGTTGGGGCAGGGGCAGAGGGAGAGAGAGAGAGAGACGCTCAAGCAGGCTGCACACTCAGAGCAGAGCCCCGAAGCAGGGCTTGATCTCAGGACCCCAAAATCATGACCTGAGCTGAAATCAAGAGCCAGGGACTCAGTCTACTGAGCCACCCAGGCACCCATCCCCCTCCATTCAATTTTTGACCTGATTTTTATTGGCTACTACATGGGGCTATTTGGATATGGAATGAAATAATGTATGTAAAGCAACTGGTAAGGTTCTGGACCTTAATAATGGTTATTTTATTGCATTCTTTGTCACAATCTAATCTTGGACCATTCACAATGACCCAAAGAGAACAAAATCATGGCAATATTGTCATATGCCCAGTCTAAAGACACCCCTTTAGGTCTACGTTTAGCCTGAAATTTGCACAGAAAGAAAGAATGACTGAGAAAGTGGGCAACCCATTAAGCAATATGCTAAATGTGTTGTATGACCCACAAAAATCAGATTCCCAAATGCTAACATGGATCTGAACCTAGTGCAGACATATGCAATCACACAGCTACTCTAGTACCAAGAAAATAAATGGCTGGGCAAAAGCTATATTTACTAGGACATGTTTGTGATTTTCAAAGCAAAATTTTGTGACCAGTTTTCATTATATTCCAGGCTATGTAACTTTTTATGGCATACACATTTATAAATAAAAGCATGAGAGCCTCTAAATCACTGACTTAGGCTGAAATGATGCCTCTAGGGTTTGGGATTATAAAAAAATAAAAAGAAACCGAGCAGGGATCATAAGGCAATATCCTACAGGAAGCAAATTGATACCTGGGATTACAGTAGCAATTCCTTTCTGGCATTCAGGAAGGAACATATTTTAGATAAACAAATGGGCAGAACATTTTGGATCTCTGTAAATAGATCTGAAAAGTCAGGCAAGAGCCTTTCCCTATATGGGTACAAATGACATCATTTGTAACCTTTTGAGCAATTGGTGAATTTGGAAGAGCTATAATTTGCAGATATGATAGTACAGTTGAACTATTTATGCTATTTCACATTATAGTCTTATTAGCAGAGTGTGAAAAGGGCTAATATTTTTACTAAATTTTTCATGATTCTTTTTTTAAATAATAGAATTTTACCTGTAATACTAACATACTGATATAGATATATGTCTTTTTGGATCTGAAAACAGTAATAAGTACTGATTTATTTCCATATCAGTCTTTTATGATAGATGCCATGATTGCTATTTTTTGTAATGGATATGCAGACATAGGAAGTTAAGTGATAACAAAAGAGATCTTAAAGGATAGTAATTTTCTACTTTTTAGTCATATGTTCAACAAGTATCAGTATACAAAGTACTGAGTGGGGAGTTTGGAGGAGCTTGAAATGAGAAAGGCCACATCATGTTAGTCCTTAAGGAATTCAGAAACTATAGGAGAAAGGAGATGTTATATAAATACTTAGGATGTAAAAAGCAACTTAACATGTGCTATGAGAAATGTACAAACATGGGGTCATAAAGTTCTAAAGGAAGTAAAAAATATGCCCAAGATAACTCAAAAAACCTTTGTGGAATAATTTTACTTAATCTAGACCTTGAATTATAATCAAAATTTTGAAATGAAAAAGATTTGCTTTGATATATTCTAAGAACTTGATTTTAGGTAAACTTGTATGTGTTCCTGTTGGATAAAAACTCTGAAAAATAAAATCAGAATCTAACGAATGGAGAGAAATCCTTTGACTTTCGTGCTCATAAATTTCCCCAATTATTTCTAATATGGTGCAAAGATCAAAGTATTCTAGGGATAAGAAATAGTCTGAGCAAAGAATAAAAAAATCATTAACTCTCTACTGGTTACTGCATCTGAGTCCTGATGACCAGCAGAGGAAGAGTGGAGTAAGCAGTATGACTGACATCATCTGGGGAACTCTGTGACATGTCCAGGGAGCACTGTAGTTTCAACTAAGAACACATATACCCTATCTCACTTAGCTGAGTACTTATTTCAAAAGACATTAGAATAAGAGACATCAATAACAAATTACTACATGTTTGTGACATTTCCTTTTTAGTACATTTTTGCATTTACCTAACCATGAAAAACACTGTTTTGATTTTATTTGAATATACATCCATCTGGATGGGGTGCAGGATTTAAATTGGTTGTGCTGCTTTGATAAAGTGCATAAATTACTCTCCCCTTTATTCATGCCATTCCCTTTCATTATTTATAGTTATGCTCACTGAAGAGAACAAATAAATCCTATGACGACACTATACAAGTCCCTGTTGGAAATATTATGTGTTCGCATACACTAATCCCTTTCACGGGGTGAAGGCATTACAAACAGTTCCTCATGCCCTGGGTTTCCACTGTGGTGGAAGGGTCACTAGCAGGCATGTGCAGAAACAAATGTTTCTACTGGTGAAAAGCAGGCACTTGGGACCTGGTGAAAAACAGAGGGTAAGAGTGTTTTTGATACGTGAATAACTATAAATAAGAATCTCCACCTACTTCAACATTAGTTATAGGTTTATTACTAAAGCAACTTTCCCATTAACTCGTGTTAATAACTCCTGGGTTTGAAAACATGATCTTGGGTCAGTGCTGGTGTATTTCACATTCTCAAAGGTAATAATTTAAATATCAGTGAATTTAAGGTATATCTGACTACAATCCTTTGCATAAGCAGTGCAAAAATATTCAGAACCAACAGGAAAAAATGAATTTGTACACTCAATTTGAATAGAATTAGTGAATCAGGACCACACAAACTAAACTTGGGCGTGAAGGAAACGCATCCAGAGAGACAAGGAGCAGGATGAGCAAGGGTTGCCGGAGGAGGGAGGGAAGGGGGAGATGAGGGAGGACCAAGCAAATAGCCTCTTTATACATTGAGATGGTTTTGAGAATAATAATGTGCTAGTTTCTTTTTATTTTTTTTAATCCAAGTAGCTATTGAAAATTGTAATGATTTCAGTCTAAAAAGCAATGCTGGAAAGCCTCTTCGGAGATTGCCAACTCCCACTGTGCAGAAACACTGTGTCCCTGCATGCTGGTGTAATGGAGACAAACAAAAGAAACACTTCAAGGAAAGAGGAAGCAGAAGAGGGAGGGCAAAAAAGCACAGAGTATATGGTTCCCAGAAAAACAGTAAGAGTTTTAGCAATGACCAAATCCAAGCATTGCAACCCCCAAGTTTGAAACTGGTGTAAGTTAAATAAAAAGCTCAACAATTTAAGAAATATATTACATAATTATATTCTCATTCAAAATAACAGTAACTTATCATCAACAATAATGTTCTAGCCCCACTTGCAGTGACACCCACTCCCCATGTTAAACCAGACCAATTTGATTTCACCTTTTCAGATACTGTGCAGGGTCCTGTTGGGAGTAGATATATCTCAGAGATTATTAGTATGGAAGCACATTGCTCTATTGCTTCTGTCTGCTTGCATGTATCTCCCATTTTCTCCCTCTTTTGGCAAAATAAATGCTTTAAAAATCAACATATGTAACTACACAATGAAAGTATCTTAATTATGATTATTCTCCTTAGTTACTTCAGTTCCTCTAAAGATTTAAACATGGCTTATTACCAGATTCTGACCATTATAAAAAGGTCAATAATAATTACTGTTTATTTGCTTTCAAATGCTACTAATGTAAAATTTTTGTGAGATGGTGAAAACCAATATTGCATGCGTGTACTTTCTAGAAAAACCTATTAAGATCAACATTTTAGGAAAGTATATTTAAATTCATTTTTATCTCAGATTCTTTTAATCATAGTATCTATTTTTAAAAGTATGAAATGAAAAAGCCTATCCCTACTTAGTGCCATTATTTCTATACCAGAAACGGATGTTTCTTGCATATTCATTATATATCTTCATATTGTAAATGGGCTTATAATCTATAACGATGTTATTCATCTTTTTATCAGGTTTATCAATAAGTTTCTTTAGAGTATTTTGTTAGTGCTACATTTCATAAATGGTGCAGTGCAAATGAAGCATCTATTTCTCATAATCAGCAACTCACCCCTGATCAGATCACACTCCATCCTTCTGATTTGGAGTAATCCTTCTATTTGGAAAGCAAATCATGATCTCTGAAAACTTAAAAAAAAAAAAAAAGCATTTCAGGCCAAAAAATGGGGAAAACATGGTAGCCAAAAATATTAAACCATCAATTCCATCAAAATTATTTCTAGGGTCACAAAATATTCTGAGAATAAGCCATTTTTAAGGTTTTTGTCTTTTTTAAGAGACATGATCTTTATTATGCTAGCATATTATCATTAAGTGTTACAAGACCTAATTCTAAAATTTACCAATGTATAGATCTTTCATTATTGTACAAGAGTATTTAATCAATGGACAAAAAAAATCATTGAATAATGCATTTAAATAATAGTTGTTTGGTACAGTATTATTACACTTAATATCTGAGTAGCTATTAAACACACCTGACTATCTGTGAGGAGAATAACAAAGAACAATACAGGAATTCAGCTCTCACTGCCAGTCCTTGTTTATGAGTCTTAGGTAAAGAAAACCTTTTTTTTTTTAAATATTATTCAAGAATTCAAAAGGCCTAGCTGTTAACTACAGACGGATACATTCCTATTCATAATACCCAAATGTTTCATTTTGATCTCTTGTCCCTTTTCTTTTTAATTATTTATTATTAGTGCTAGAATATTATATACAATATAATGGTAGTTATTATTATATAATGGCTAAAATTTATGAAGCATTTACCAAGTGCCATGCACTGTTATAAGAGCTTTAAATATCCTGACACATTTAATTCTCACAACAACCTGAGAGATGTATTTTATTATCCCAGTTATACAGATGAAAGGTTAAATATCTTGCCCACGAGCAAATACATTTTAATTGAAAGTAAGAATTAAACCTAGGCCATTTGGGGATGCCTGGGTGGCTCAGTTGGTTAAGCGCCTGCCTTCGGCTCAGGTCACGATCCCAGCGTCCTGGGATCGAGTCCCACATCGGGCTCCTTGCTTGGCAGGGAGCCTGCTTCTCTCTCTCTCTCTGTCTCTGCCTGCCACTCTGTCTGCATGTGCTCGCGCGCTCTCTCTCTCTCTCTGACAAATAAATAAATAAAATCTTTAAAAAAAAAAAAAAACCTAGGCCATTTGACTTGTGCATATATATTACTTCTAGTATTGATAAGTCAATGCCTTTCAATGCCTAAATATATCTATATTCATTTGAATATATTCAAATTGCCATATAATTTTACATAGTAGTATTTTCAAAGAGTCAAATACATATAGTTTAGAAGTGTAATATACCTTTTAGAGGAACCACTATGCCCATCTTTTGAAAATAAAATTTTAAAAGATAGAATGTAGAAAGAAAAAGTGAGAGAACCTCTGATTGACCTCAAGAAGAGAGAAAATGATGGGGGCCACGTAGGACTTCAAAGAACAATGGATTTTAGTCACTTCCTTCCTCTTCTTTTCCTTTGGTAATATTAATAGGGGCTATAGTTTATGTTATTCTTGTTTCTTACTTTTTATTTTAAAAAAGGAAAAAAAAAGGAAGAAAAAGAAGTCTTTGTCAGTTAACAACCATTAAGGGGTAGAGGCTCTAACTTCAGCCTTGCAAGATCCAGACAATTATTTTTCTAGAACACAAGTTTTTTACAGGATACTTTATAGCAAATTCTGTCCATCTTCTTTCCTCATAATGCTTAACAGGACAGTCTGAGAGACTGGTTGCTCATCCCCAGCTCAGCAATGGGTTGCTGGCTACACAATTAGTAGGTCAGTCTGAGGAAAGGACTCTGATGACAGTAGAAGACTCTAGGTGATGATGCTCGCTGGTAGTCTCAGCGTCACCTATAAACCTGTCTGAGGTCTTTCACACCTGGAACTGAGTTTCATTTACATTCAGATGGAAGCAGTAAAGCAACCTGGTACAGTAACATACAAAGCTGGAAAGACAGTCTGTGCTCTCTAGAAGCTCACAACTAGTGAATGTGTGAGTGGCAGAGACTGAGGAGGTTTACTATAGCTCTGAGGGACTGTGCAGGTTGTGAAGGAGAACAAGGTCCCATAATCCAGGAAGGGGCAGGGGCTGAGACAGGGTAATCAGGACGACTTCACGCAAGAGATAACTTGTATGTGGGTCTTGCAGAAGGTTTTGTCCCTGAGCCAGCCAAAGAGAACAGGGAGAGGGATATGCAGAGATGAAAACATTTCTTGCCAGAAGAAAAATAAAACAATCCAATCAATTTCACTTGTGCAGAAATCAGTTCTTAGAAACTACTTACAAACTCCAGCAGAGCAGAAGGTTTCTCATCCATTCCCAGCAAGTCTGTAATCCCACATGGGGCTCTCCTCATTCATTTGCCGAGACTATGAATATGGGGCAGCAGTGGCGAAGTCATTCAGTGATGACTTTAACCCCTCAGCCCTCCTTCTTTTAGTCATAACACCTTCCTCCCATTTTGCTGCTCCTATGTTTGGAGTTCTGGTAAGCAGGGTGCTTGTAGCTTTAAAAATGCAAAATGGTTGCCAAAAAGAACAGTTTTGCCATGTAGCAAATGTTCATACTCTGCAATGCTAATTTCTGTCCTTTCCTATAGTTATACAGGTTACTATGTGCAATGAATTAAACATTAATGAAAATTATTCGATGATGCTATTAGGGAATATATTGAGAAAATAAATGTTTTAGTACAGGTGCTGCCATTCTAAGGAGGTTACTTCTTTTTCCCCCAAGAATTGAAAAGCCACAGAAATGAAAGCATTTGGAAAATGCAACTATTGAAAAACTTAGCATGAGTAATTTTCTGTTTCTTAATTTGGGTACCATTTACATGGACTTGTGCCGCTTGAAAAAATTTACCAGTTCTACACATATGATAGGTATACTTTCATTTATGTATATTATATATTAATAAAAACTTTAAGAAACTTTAGCATAAGCAATGAACTTAATACATTCAAAATGCAGAAACAGAATCATAAGTTTCAATTTCAAATCTAAAATCAAACACCAGATAAATAGGAGAAAACCCTTCCCCACATAGAAATGGATTTTTTTAATCTCTTAAAGAAATCCAATCAAACGAAATAGGTATCCTGGCTATGTGATATTCAGGGGAAATTCCCCAAAATATATACTTACTAATGAAGTATGAGATGATATTTTTCAAAAAATTTTACTTGAGCTCTATGCATTGCTGCTTTTGTTTCCACCTTTGTGTTTCTTTCTGTATAACTGAACAGCCCTAGAGGCTGACAGAAAGTTTATGTGGCATTTAAGAACAGAGAAGGAGGCTCCATCAGGCAAGAGTGGCAATGAGCTGAGTGACTTTATGGAACACTATAGGTGGGAAAATTACCTTGATGCTTTCTACTTGTGCTGATTTTTTTTCCCTTCTGCTGACACTTCTGATGCTCTGAAAGTTGCTTTGCTCACATCCTCTGCTACTGGTGTCAAAGCACACTCTCAATCTTCACATGCCAAAAAAGGAGGAAAACCTTATTTCAATGCCCAAAAGACTTAGCTCCTGTCAAAGATATTCATGTAACACTCACAGTTGGTCTATGGCAACTTGAAGACGTTGTCTTAAAAAGTAGGGCTGGTTGGGGGGAGTAAAGAAGAAAAGGCCTGACTTTCTAGGGAAATCTCCTATTTTCCACATCCTGAAGGCATTTAATAAAAAGAGGCTCCATACTCCTAAATTAAGGGGCCAATTTCAACCATTATTTACAAGATCTATGCTTCTACTGAAAAGGGGTGGTTAGCCAACATAATAAGTTCATTTCGCTTGGCTAAGAAAGGAAATATTTTTAAAAACAATTAAGTTTATTATTTGCAAAGCTTTCTCCTATAAAAATGACTGCCACTTAATCTTATTTCTTATTTAGTTTTGGCCAGTTATAGCTTATAATTTCATGATAAGAAAAATCACCACCAACATTAATGACAAATTTTAATTTTCCTAATGTTTCAAGGACTCTAAATATCATACCAAAAATATGGTCATTCCATAATATGTGTGTCACTTAATTCTAATCTACATGAAATAAGAACATAAAAGTCCAAGTCATTTATAAAAGGTGATCAAATATTTTAATAGAGGTTTGCTATCTGGCTAAATGGCAGACAGAGGATAAGCCATTCTCCTATTTACTCTGGCCACATACACATTCATACTGCATGTTCATCTTCCATCCCCACCCCAATATTCTTTTCCAATGGTCTTGTTTGTATCACCCTGAAATCTATCCCAGAACATAGTAAAGTACACAAACTTAGTTCATTGAGCCCCTTTTCTTTCCTTAGGTTATTTTTAAAAACTGTGTATTTTACACAATAAATCCTAATTCAGCCAATAACAGTTCATTCAAACAGCATCTGAATTTTAAAATTGGCTCCTTTTCAGACAATTAGTTGGGGTGCCAATTTCCCAGTCAAATAAAATCATTTTTCCATTAACATTTTTGGTTATATAATCTGCTATACAAATATAATACTATTAAAACTCAATGTGCAAATTAAGTCCCTAGAATATCTCAGTTGCCAATTTGGTCAGATAATTCCAAGCATACATTTTGCTGTCATTTAAATTGGAGATTTTTTTGCTGGCTGATTACTTTCTCAGGGTGAGAATGTGGCTGAAGAGCCCAGTGCATGTCTCAGATTTTCCACACTTTGTACACATGGAAACTGTCTTTGGGCTGGGACTCTCTCCTCTGTCTGTAGAGCATATTGTACTTACAGCCCAGCCTTTCCTCCTTCTAGGCTGCCAGACACATTTGCCCAAAATGAGTCACTCAGTCTTTGATTTTTTGCATGTAAGTTTGGCCGGTCTGATGTTGTTTGCACAGCCATGCCACATTGTTAGAAGTCGTGATTCAATGTGTCCTTGGAGTTTTTCTTTTGCCAGCCCTGCCTACTCTTAGTGCCCCCATTTCAGCTTGCTGTTGAGCAGCTGACTCAGGGCTTAAAGTGAACCATCCCCCATGTTTGCCCAGTTCCCATGCTTGCTGCTGTGCTGATCCTCACTTCACAGTTATAGGCCCAACTGGGGGCACACTTTTAGTAATCTTGCTTTCCCATTTATGTCACATATGTCTTGCAGGTGATGCGGGAAGCTGCCTGCGACATCTGTGACAGATCCAGACCTCCCAACCATATGGGAGGTTGGACAGTACCAAACATTTGATTGGATCCAGAGTTTGGTGCCACATTTATTGCCAACCTTCCAAAAGGCACACGGGCCATCTTGAGTCAGTTTCTATTTCTTTGTTCCCAGAGCTACAATTCAGAGTAGTTTGATTTTCAACAACATCAGTAATATACAACACCATCACCTACAGATACTGGTTCTACCATTCTTCAGCTCCATTCCTGGACAAATTACTTAATGGGTTTACAGCTCAGTTTCCTAATTCATAAACTTGTGATAATAATCATTTGTTTCACAGAGATAATATAAAAGATAAAATGAAAAAATGATATATGTAAATTAATATACACAAATTCTCAATAAATGTTAGCTATCGGAGTACACATGATAAACTATGTTCTTTAGGCATTAGTAAAACATATGTAGCTTGCAAAATGTATGTGTTATATTTACTTCATCAGCTTTCATTTTGTTCCTTGATTTATTGTAATTTTTATTAAACCTGTCTTCGACATCTTAAGAACATAAGTCTCCAAAAGTTACTTCAGTCCCTGGACTGACTAAATTATTCCAGTCCATTTCATATTTCCTTCCCAAATACCACTAAGGTTCCATGGTCTTTATGAAGGAGAGAAAGAATTCTCTATTGAGTGTCCCAATTGAGCAAGAGTTCTTAAAGTCCCTTGTATTCTCTTGGAATTCCCACTGGGTGTCCATCTTTCTGCTGCTCAGTTCTGAAAACTGGAATCTAAGACTGGTTATCTAGACCCTCCTTCAGTTCCATGTGCTTGACCTCTGAGTCTGGTAAAACTATTTTCTCTAGTTTTGTTTCCCAACCTGACTTGTCACTGTCATATCATCTAACTTCACAATATCCTCAAATAAATAGAAATGAAAAGGATCTTAACAGTCTTGTCTTCCACAGAAGGAATCATTTTCTGCCTGTTGAGTAGTCTGCTGAAAGACTTTTGGTAAAGGCGATCTCCTTTCTGGTGTTACTAAATCACTGCCATTGATACTGTGCAAATATATCATGTAGCTTATTATGAATACAGAGAGTACATTTTTGCATGCCTGACCTTGCAAAATGTTGAGAACAACTATAATATCATCCTCAATTTTTACCCTTTCCAACTGAAACATCTTCAGTTCTATCATTCTTCACGAATTCTATCCCTTTCCCCATTTGAGTGGCCTATTTCATTTAGTTCTTTTTTTTTTTAATTTCTTTTCAGCGTAACAGTGCTCCATGCAATGCGTGCCCTCCACAATACCCACCACCAGGCTCCCCCAACCTCCCCCCCCCCGCCCCTTCAAAACCCTCAGGTTATTTTTCAGAGTCCATAGTCTCTCATGGTTCATCTCCCCCCCAATTTCCCTCAACACCCTTCTCCTCTCCATCTCCCCATGTCCTCCGTGGTATTTGTTATGCTCTGCAAATAAGTGAAACCATATGATAATTGACTCTCTCTGCTTGACTTATTTCACTCAGCATAATCTCTTCCATTCCCGTCCATGTTGCTACAAAAGTCGGGTATTCATCCTTTCTGATGGAGGCATAATACTCCATAGTGTATATGGACCACATCTTCCTTATCCATTCGTCCGTTGAAGGGCATCTTGGTTCTTTCCACAGTTTGGCATCAGGTTGTTTTTCTTAAACATAAATAAACTATACTTTCTTTGTAGAAAGGTGAACTTTTTCTTTAAAAACCATAGTAAAGCAACAAGGAATTAAGTAATTTGGGGTTTTCCTTCTTTTTGTCATAACATATGTTTTCTTAAAGGCAGTGGATTTAATCCTCTTCTTGTCCTAAATTTTGCTCCCTAGGGCCTATTTGCCCTGTTCACTTTTCTGTGAAGATTGAGATTTGGGGCACAAGTTTTAGCATTGCTGTCACAAATGTGTTACTCAATGGAACTTATCTTTGGTTATAAATTCTTTATCTTACCTGTGGTTATATGCTTTTTGGGTGTGGATAATACACAGAGTTGCATACTGGTAACATCCTATGACTCTTGCCTTTCTCATTATAATTATTTTAAATTATAAATCATAATTCCTTTTCCTTTTCATTTTTTTTAGACCTCCATCATTTTTTAACTGTATTCATCTTTAGCATCCCTGGACATGGAATTATATTTCTCTGAACTCTTTGAACACCACTGACTGGAATTTTAAGGTGATCGTATTTGGCTATGCATTCATGTGAATATTTAAAATTCTAATATAGAAATGTGATTTTCTTTCAAGGTTGACATGATTTCTACTTCATGTACAAGTTTTTATACAAAACAGTAGAATTTATCACACTGATTCCTCACCCTTATGAGACTATGGGAGTAAAAACACATCAAATGAATTTTAGATTACTTTTATATAACAATGCTGTTCTTCATCATTGACTCTGCCACTGGGCCACTCCTATTGCTGATAATAGGAAAGTTTAAGGTACACCTTCCTTTTGGCTAGGCTGTGGGTTCACACACACATATACAAATATACTTTCTTAATAATGGTATTTATTATTAATAGTATTATTAATTTATTTAGCATTTCATGTTTGTTAATAAATCATGTAAAATATAATATTTTAGGTTTATTTATAAATAAACCATGTAAAATATGGTCAATTATGATATATGTATATATTTATATACATATACATGATTTGTGTGTGTATAGATATGTGATTATATATGTATGTATGTTTATAAAAAATATTCCCTCTTCTGTGTTCTAATCCTTTCTTTCCTCTGTTGTTTCTTCCTTAGAATTGCTGGCACTTTCTTGAAGCAGTTTCATATTTTCACTAGACCATATGACTTGTTCATGCTTGCTTCCATGACTCCATTATCTTATATATGTTGTAGTTATTAAACTGAGTAGTATCTAGTTTATAAAATATTTATTGGAATTATTTATCTTTCTCAAATGTTATTTAAAATTTTTTTAAATCAGATCAGTGAGTCTATTGTAAATATACATTTCCTGAAGTTCTTTTTTTTAATCTTTTTTAAAATATTTCATTTATTCATTTGACAAAGAGAGAGAGAAAGAAAACACACAAGCAAGGGGAGTGACAGGCAGGGAGATGGGGAGAAGCAGGCTTCCCGCCAAGCATGTGGGACTCGATCCCAGGACTCTGGGACCATGACCCGAGTTGAAGGCAGACACCCAACAACTGAGCCACCCAGGCGCCCCTATACTTCCTGATGTTCTAAGAAGAACTCTATCACCATTCAGGTGGCAATTTGTCTGAATTAATCAGCTATGTGTCACAAAATAATAATTATAGGTTTTTCTGTCTTGAGAATAAATTCTCCTTACCTATTCAAAATAATGGCCTTACATTGGAAGAAGACATGAAAATATCATCTGTGTCCACAAAGCCTTCAGTTTTTTCTCAGGAAAATGAATATTCCATGATTGTTCTATAAAACTTATGCCATTATTTAACAAATCTCCATTGAGTGCCTTCTCTATGACAGTCATTCTCTTGACTAGACAGGCAGGTAAATCCACCCTAATGGAAAGGAGTTAGTCACCTGATCACTGGCTATAATGACATATTGTGGATAATTCATAGTTGTAGTGGAACAAGACTTCAGGTCCAAAGCCAAAGCCTACTCAGGTCAGATCCCTTCAACTCCTGCCACTGACCTCTGATTTAACTCATCCTCCAGAACTTTCTCAGGAGTATGCTGAAACTATTGTTGTTATATATGATCAGAAAAATTTATTTCAACTTTCTAACCATGCTTAGAAAAACTCAGAGTTAACTCCTTAAAGAACAGGATGGATCTTTACTCTGATAAGTTAGATGCGTTGGCTGTTGTGGTCTTACATGAAGGGAACAGAAGAGTCAAGCAAGTAACATCTCCTACTAGAAGATTGCTATCTGCCCTCTGCTTTCAGGCATTCTACATATCTATAAATTTTCATAGCCTTGTTGTCAAAGAAATCATATATTCCCTAATTGTCTATTGGTATCTTGTAATCAATGACCATCACCACTGTTATAGCCACACAAATCTTTCAGGAGTCAACATATTTTTAACTTGGTCATATTAAGTGAGCATTCCATCAACACAGCTCTACCTATAGGCAGTTTTGATTGGGCCCTGATAGAACTCTTTGGTACTCCTAAACTCACCAGCTTTGGGACAAATATATCTTGTTGTTCACAGTTCTGGTTTTTCTACTGTTGTTGGCTTTCCACAGACATTATTGGCAATGGCAAAAGTCACAGTGATTAAGGCTGCATGATAGTGGCTATACCTGAAAAATGCTCTAGTTGCTACTAGAGCTACTCAAAGCTAGAATCCTAAGATCTTAGGCATCAACATGTCTTTATGAGTATTTTTAAAAATTCTTCTCAAATAAATGTCCCCCAAAGCAAGAAGATAACACCATTCTATAGTACTTTTGGATCACTAAAATGAACATAGAGCAAGGATGACAGTGATTTCTAAAAACAAACATCAAAGATCCACACAGAACATAGGTCAATAATTATTTACACATTAGTTAAGCATAATCAACATTCCAAAGCTATAGTATTCCATAAAATTTCCTGTCTCCAGTGTGCATATGGTCCTTCCTCTATGAACTAATCCTACTCAAGCATAATAATCTATAATAATTGCAAATCCTCACATAAACCCCCAATTTTCATGATGGCATCCTGGCCATTTATTATTACTGATTTCTAATATGTCTCGAACTCACTCTTACAGCTGCTGAGTGCTTGTACTTTTTCTTCAAAAACTAACCAGAAAAGTACCACCACTTTTATGATGGTATCTTAGTCCCTGCTAATATTTACACCTTCTTACCATTCCTAAAACTTGTCGGTATACATTTTTCTACTTTCTTTTATAAGTAAACTTTACGAAAGTAAAATATCTGTCTTAGGTCTGGCTGCCATAACAAAATATCATAGACTGGGTGGCAGCTGAAACAACAAAAATGTATTTTCTTATCATTCTGGAGACTGGAAGTCTGAGATAAAGGTGCCAATTTAACTGGGTTCTAAAAAATGCTCCCTTTCTGGTTTGCAGATGACCACCTTCTCTCTGAGTCTTCTAATAGCAGAAAAAGAGAGAGCACTCTCTCAGGAGTATGCTGAAACTATTGTTGAGGGCCCAACACTTATGACCTCTGAGGGCCCAACACTTATGACCTCAATTAAACCTAATTATTTCTCAAATGCCCTATCCCTAAATGCAATCACATTGGGGGTTAGGACTTCAACATATGAATTTGGAGTGATACAATTCAATCCATAGCAAGCAGACATACAGGAAAGTGCACTCAATCATAAGAATTCATCTTGATTAACTGTTTTAAAGTGAATATACCCATATATCCATAGATTAATAAATAAAAATTGCCTGGAGGACTGAAGTTACCCTTATCCTACTTTCTCATTATTCTCTGCAAATGGAACTATTATTCCAACTTCTATTACCATAGAGAGTTTTTGAACTTGACATAAATGGAATTACTCATATTCTTTGTGCCTAAGCTTCTTTTGTTCAATATTACATTTGTGAAGTTTATCCATATTTTTGCATGGGACAGTAGTGTGCTCATTTTTATTATTGTACAGTATCACATTGTTTGGATATGTAACAATTTATTTAACTATTCTACTACAGATAGACATTTGGGGTGTTTCCAGTTAAAAGTATTCAAAAATGTATTTTTGTGAACGATCTTTTACATGTCTTTGATACACATAATTATGCACTGTGGAAGTATTTATATATTTAGGAGTAGAGGTTCTGGATCTAGTAGTCAAGTATGTGAAAACTTAATTCACAATTCAATACTCACAGTAGTATAAGTTTTGTAAATGCCTTTGCTAGATTAAGAAAATGTTTTTCTGGTCCTAGATTGCTAAGAGTTTTTATCACAAATCAGTGTGGAATTTTATCAAAAGTTTTTCTCCATCTTTTCAAATGGTCATATGATTTTTCTCTTTTATTTGGTTAATGGAGTAATATATACTGATTGGTTTTTGAATATTGAACAAACTTAGATTCTTGAAATATATCTAACTTTTTGTTACATAATAAAACTTTCATGTGCTGTTGGACTTTATATGCTGACATTGAGTTTATGATTTTTTTCTCTATGTTCATAAAAGATTGGTTTGTAATTTTCCTTTCTTGTAAAGTCCTTGTCAGGTTTAATATAAAGTTTATGCTAGTCTCACAAAATATATATTTATGAGATGGAAAATATTTCTTTTTTTTTATTCCCTGGGAAAGTTTGGGTAAAATTGTTATTGTGTTTTCCTTTAAGGTTAGAATTATCTACCTGGAGGTCTTTGGATTTTTGTTGGTTTGTTATTAAGATTTTATTTATTTATTTGAGAGAGAGACAGAGAGAAAGAGAGAGAGATCATGAGCAGGGGGAAAGGGGAAAGGGAGAAGCAGACTCCCCATCGAGAAGGGAGCCCAATGCAGGACTCTATCCTAGACCCCAGGATCATGACCTGAGCCAAAGGCAGAACCTTAACTAACTAAGCCACAGAGGCTCTCCTACCTGGAGTTTTCTTTATGGGAAGGCTAAAAAGTATACTATAACTATACAATACTATCCGTGTTTACATTACTTTTTGTATCCAGCTTGACAACTTGTAGTTTTCCAGGAATTTGAATTTTATATACATTTTCAAATATATTGACATATTGTTTATATTAGGATTGATAACTGTTCACATTATTTCAGGATCTCTGGTGTTGTGCCTTTTAAAAAATCCCTGTTATTGGTACATTGTACCATCTTTCTTTTTTTATTTTAACCAATCTTGGAAGATATGGTCCTTTCCAAAGGACCATCTCCTCTTTGTGCTAATTTTTCAATTATGATTTTGTTTTTTAGTTATTATTTTCTGTTCATATTGTCAATATTTTATTGTAACTTTCTTTGAATTTAGTTATTTTCCTAGTCTATTGAGATAGATTTTTTTTATTGTGTTATGTTAGTCACCATACATCATTAATTTTTGATGTAATGTTCCAAGATTCATTGTTTATGTATAACACTCAGTGGTCCATGAAGTATGTCCCCTCCTTAATACCCACCACCAAGCTCACCCATCCCTCCCCCCTCCTCTCCTCTAAAACCCTCAGCTTGTTTCTCAGAGTCCACAGTTTCTGGTGGTTCATCTCTCCCTCTAATTCCTCCCCCCTTCACTTTTTCTTTCCTTCTTCTAATGTCCTCAATGCTATTCCTTATGTTCCACAAGTAAGTGAAACCATATGCTAATTGACTTTCTCTGCTTGACTTATTTCACTCAGCATAATCTCCTCCAGTCCCATCCAGGTTGATGCAAATAGTGGGTATTCATCCTTTCTGATAACTGAGTAATATTCCATTGTATATATAGACCACATCTTTATCCATTCATCTGTTGAAGGGCATCTCAACTCTTTCCACAGTTTGGCTATTGTGTACATTGCTCCTATGAACATTGGGTACATATGGCCCTTGTTTTCACTACATCTGTATCTTCAGGGTATACCCAGTAGTGCAATTGTCAGGTCATAGGTTAGCTCTATTTTTAATTTTTTGAGGAATCTCCACACTGTTTTCCAAAGTGGCTACACCAACTTGCATTCCTACCAACAGTATAAGAGAGTTCCCCTTTCTCCACATACTCTCCAACATTTGTTATTTCCTGTTTTGTTAATTTTTGTGATTCTAACTGGTGTAAGGTAGTATCTCAATGTGGTTCTGATTTGAATTTCCTGATGGCTAAGTATGATGAACATTTCTTCATGTGTCTGCTAGACATTTGTATGTCTTCATGAGAGAAGTGTCTGTTCATGCCTTCTGCCCATTTTTTGAATTGATTATCTGTTTTTTGGGTGTTGAGTTTGAGAAGCTCTTTATAGATCTTGAATATCAGCCCTTCGTATGTAGTGTCATTTGCAAGTCCTTCTCCCATTCTGTGGGTTGCCCCTTTGTTTCGTTGACTGTTTCCTTTGCTGTGCAGAAGATTTTTATCTTGACGAAGTCCCAAAAGTTTATTTTTGCTTTTGTGTCCCTTGCCTTTGGAGATGTGTCTTGAAAGAAGTTGCCGTGGCCAATGTCAAAGAGGTTACTACCTATGTTCTCCTATAGGATTTTGATGGATTCCTATCTCACATTGAGTTCTTTCATCCATTTTGAGTTTATCTTTGTGTATGGTGTAAGAGAATGGTCGAGTTTCATTCTTCTATACATAGCCGTCCAATTTTCCCAGCACCATTTATTGAAGAGACTGTCTTTTTCCACTGGATACTTTTTCCTGCTTTGTTGAGATCATTTGACCATAAAGTTGAGGGTCCATATCTGCTCTCTCTACTCTGTTCCATTGGTCTATGTGTCTGTTTTTGTGCCAGTACCATGCTGTCTTGGTGATCACAGCTTTGTAATAAAGCTTGAAATCAGGCAACATGATAACCCCAGCTTTTCTTTTTCAACATTTCCTTGGTGATTCAGGGTCTCTTCTGGTTCCATACGAATTTTAGGATTGTTTGTTCTGGCTCTTTGAAAAATGCTGATGGTATTTTGATCGGAATGGCATTGAATGTGTATATATATATATATATATATATACACACACACACATATGTCTCCTTTAAATATAGATCAAATATAGATCCTTTACTTCTTTGGTTAGGTTTATTCCAAGGTATCATGGTTTTTGGTGCTGTTGTAAATAGAATCAATTCTCTAATTTCCCTTTTTACAGTTTCATTGTTAGTGTGTAAGAAAGCAACTGGTTTCTATGCACTAATTTTGTATCCTGCCCCGTTACTGAATTGCTGTATGAGTTCTAGTAATTTGGGGGTGGAGTCCTTTGGGTCTTCCACATAAAGTAGTGAGATATATTATAAGATCATTAACTTTCAAACTTTTAAAAAAAATACACATTTATGGCTATATAGTTCCCTCTTAAAAGGCTTTAGCTGCATCCCATGGGTTTCAATATATTTTGTTATTCAAGTCACAATAATTTCTTATTTACTCCATTTTTTCCTTTCATTCATGGGTATTTTAGAGGTGTAGTGCTTAGTTTCCAGACAATTGGGTGGTTCCTAGTTATATCGTTTATTAACAAATTTAACCTTAATTTCACCTTCATCAGAGAACATACTCTGAGTTCAATTCTCTGAAATTTATTAACATCTACTTCATGGAAATGTATTTTCCTGTTTAAAGTTCAGTGTTCTAAATAGATCTATTAGATAACATTTATTAAGTGTGGTTTTATCTTCTATTCTTATATTAATTTCTTGCCTCCTTATCTTATCAAAGGAATGGATTTAATCTCCACATATGATTCTGAAATACTCTTTTTGTAGTCCTTTCAGATTTTGCTTTATTTGACGTTATATTATTATCTGTATATAAATTTAGAAATGTTTTATTTTCCTAGTAGATGTTTTAATCATTGTGAAATCTTCCTCTTTAGAAATGTATTCTTGCTTTAAATTCCACTGTCTTTTTGTTGGACTAGTTAACAAGTTTTAATGTGTACCTCTGTATTCTGTGTTCAGCTATTTGTGCTGTCTTGTAAGAATTACAAGGGGTTTTTTTTTGTTTTTTTTTGTTTTTTTTTGTAAGAAAACATTTGTAAGAACTACTATAGCTTTTTTTTTTTCCTATTTTTTAACCTGGTATTTGTGTCTTAATTCTCTGTTTATATATAACAAAACCACTAATATATTTGAACATAAATCTGCCACCTTATTATTGGCTTTGTATTTATCCCATTTATTCTTGCTATTTTTTCTCCTTTCTTTTTCTGCTTTGGACTAAGAATTTATTATTCAATTTTCTCCTCCATTAGATTATTTTTCCATTTTCTCCTTTATTAGTTACACATTTTAAAATTATTCTCCAAGAAGTTAACATAGATATCACCAGCATGCATTTTGACAAAAAAATTAGTAGTTTTCTACCTTCCAGAACTGAAAAGTTCCTTAGAACAGGTTATGGTTACTTAGTACTCTTATTTTTAAACATGTCTATTATTGTATGCAATCAATAATTTTAAATAACCACATTTTTTATTATTTTCATTGCATTTAATCCCTCGTGCAGTTTTTTTCTTCCCTCTGAGAACATTTATTTTATATCCAAAAAAATCCTTTTAGTTTTGTCTTAAATGTTCATCTTCTGGTGAGAAATTCTTCTAGTTAATGCTTATCTGAAAACGTCTTCATTTTGTCTTTCTCATGGTATCTAGCAGCATTATTATGATGCAGCTGAGTACTGACTTTTTACTTATCCTGCTTTTGCTTTTTAAAATCTTTTACATTTGTAGCTTTATATCTTTCAACAATGACTGAAAATTTTTGGCCCAGTTTTTCCAAATACTGATTTTCTCATTCTATCTTCTCTTTCTATGTCTCCAATCTACATGCTAAGCCTTTTGTTTTTTTCTAGTATCATTTTTTTCCCTATGTATCTAGTATCTTTTCTAGATTTCCTATAGATCTTGAACATAGATATTTTCCAAAGGAGCAATTTTTGGTTTCTTCGCTACTTAAAACTTTTGTCTATTTTACATCTTAATGACTTTATTCTCTGTATGATTATATACGTTATTTTTTTAATTTTTAATTTTTTTTATAAACATATAATGTATGTTTATCCCCAGAGGTACATGTCTGTGAATCACCAGTCTTACACACTTCACAGCACTCACCATAGCACATACCCTCCCCAATGTCCATTAACCCACCCTCCTCTACCGACCCCCCTCCCCCCAGCAACCCTCAGTTTGTTATTTGAGATAAAGAGTCACTTATGGTTTGTTTCCCCCGATCCCATCTTGTTTCTTTTATTCTTTTCCTACCCCTCAAACCCCCCATGTTGCATCTCCACTTCCTCATATCAGGGAGATCATATGACAGTTGTCTTTCTTCGATTGACTTATTTCGCTAAGCATGATACCCTCTAGTTCCATCCACGTCATTGCAAATGGCAAGATTTCATTTTTTTGATGGCTACATAGTATTCCACTGTGTATATATACCTCATCTTCTTTATCCATTCATCTGTTGATGGACATCTATGTTCTTTCCATAGTTTGGCTATTGTAGACATTGCTGCTATAAACATTCAGGTGCACGTGCCCCTTCAGATCACTGCATTTGTATCTTTAGGGTAAATACCCAGTAGTGCAATTGCTGGGTCATAGGGTAGTTCTATTTTCAACTTTTTGAGGAATCTCCATGCTGTTTTCCAGAGTGGTTGCACCAGCTTCCATTCCGCCAACAATGTAGGAGGGTTCCCCTTTCTCTGCATCCTCACCAGCATCTGTCATTTTCTGACTTGTTAATTTTAGCCACTCTGACTGGTGTGAGGTGATATCTAATTGTGGTTTTAATTTGTATTTCCCTGATGCTGAGTGATGTGGAGCACTTTTTCATGTGTCTGTTGGCCATCTGGATGTCTTCTTTGAAGAAATGTCTGTTCATGTCCTCTGCCCATTTCTTGATTGGATTATTTGTTTTTTGGGTGTTGAGTTTGCTAAGTTCTTTACAGATTTTGGACACTAGCCCTTTATCTGATATGTCATTTGCAAATATCTTCTCCCATTCTGTAAGTTGTCTTTTGGTTTTGTTAACTGTTTCCTTTGCTGTGCAAAAGCTTTTGATCTTGATGAAATCCCAATAGTTCATTTTTGCCCTTGCTTCCCTTGCATTTGGCAGTGTTTCTAGGAAGATATTGCTGCGGCTGAGGTCAAAGAGTTTGCTGCCTGTGTTCTCCTCAAGGATTTTGATGGATTCCTTTCTCACATTGAGGTCCTTCATCCATTTTGAGTATATTTTTGTCTGTGGTGTAAGGAAATGGTCCAATTTCATTTTTCTGCATGTGGCTGTCCAATTTTCCCGACACCATTTATTGAAGAGGCTGACTTTTTTCCATTGGACATTCTTTCCTGCTTTGTTGAAGATTAGTTGACCATAGAGTTGAGGGTCTATTTCTGGGCTCTCTATTCTGTTCCATTGATCTATGTGTCTGTTTTTGTGCCAGTACCATACTGTCTTGATGATGACAGCTTGTAATAGAGCTTGAAGTCCGGAATGGTGATGCCACCAACTTCGGCTTTCTTTTTCAATATTCCTTTGGCTATTCGAGGTCTTTTCTGGTTCCATATAAATTTTAGGATTATTTGTTCCATTTCTTTGAAAAAAAAATGGGTGGGATTTTGATAGGGATTGCATTAAATGTGTAGATTGCTTTAGGTAGCATAGACATTTTCACAATATTTTTTCTTCTAATCCAGGAGCATGGAACATTTTTCCATTTCTTTGTGACTTCCTCAATTTCTTTCATGAGTACTTTATAGTTTTCTGAGTATAGATTCTTAGCCTCTTTGGTTAGGTTTATTCCTAGGTATCTTATAGTTTTGGGTGCTATTGTAAATGGGATTGATTCCTTAATTTCTCTTTCTTCTGTCTTCTAGTTGGTGTAGAGAAATGTGTCTGATTCCTGTGCATTGATTTTATATCCTGACACTTTACTAAATTCCTGGACAAGTTCTAGCAGTTTTGGAGTGGAGTCTTTTGGGTTTTCCACATATAGTATCATATCATCTGCAAAGAGTGAGAGTTTGACTTCTTTGCTGATTTGGATGCCTTTAATTTCTTTTCGTTGTCTGATTGCTGAGGTTAGGACTTCTAGTACTATGTTGAATAGCAGTGGTGATAATGGACATCCCTGCCGTGTTCCTGACCTTAGCAGAAAAGCTTTCAGTTTTTCTCCATTGAGAATGATATTTGCGGTGGGTTTTTCATAGATGGCTTTGATGATATTGAGGTATGTGCCCTCTATCCCTACACTTTGAAGAGTTTTGATCAGGAAGGGATGC